>SKCR01040872.1:0-195030 GCA_019454045.1 Zanthoxylum bungeanum | reverse complement strand
TAACATGCATGCAATAAATATTTTATTTATCAACATAAATAATATTTAATAATAATAAACATATATTGATGTACTTATTATCTTTCACGATCCTTTTAAGTGTCCTGATTGATTTTTCCTTTGTAGTGGTGCATCAAGCGTTGCATCAAGCGTTGCATCTCTAGTTGGCACACTAGGAACAAATCGCTCCCACTATTGAGAATAAAAACAATTTGCTTATAAACAATAAACAAACACGTTTTCTTTTGTTTTTCACTTTCTATTCTTTCCAACGTGAGCATATATATATATAAGAGAGAATTGGATTGTTTTAATTATATTCTAATACAATAAGAACAATCAAATATCTTTTCAAATCAAATGTATCTCTTAAAGATTCTTTCCAAAATAAAATTAGGATACTTAATCAAATTAGGAATCCAATTAATAAAGACTTCCCTATTTAATCTTAAATAAGATTCTAATTAATTTGGGTGCTAGTCCACTAAATTAAAACCCAATAGATTAAATATTATTAGTAATTAAAACTATATTTATTATTCAATATAAATATCAAATATTGATTTAAACAATTAAATCTAATTTTATATTTCAAATTATTAATCAAATTAATATTTCTGAAATATCTCGAATATCATAATTTAATTAGGAAACGCCAAAATAATCATTTATTAACTTTTAATAAACATCCTCGAATTTGTAACTTAGACAAATAATATTAACTCTTTAATATTTCATCTCTATGATATTCCTTATACTCAACATATCTTTAAACTTGTTTGCACAATTTTTATGCGTGAAGAAAGAAGAGCGTGTTAGGTTCAAACCTCCTGAGACAAAGTCTTAGCAAGGGGTGTTTGATTAAGTGAATAAGCCTCCAAGGGGCACAAGCACACAAGTTACAGTCCTAAGATTACAATCTAAGAAATGAAAAATAAAAATATGCTCATTTGAGTCTTCATTTTATCGGGGACTTTCTCTCTTGGTGGATATAAGCTTTTATTGGGAAGCTTGTCAACCGTTTTAGGCGGTTCCAGTATCTCTCTGTAGTTGCTGGATCGTGCCTGTAACCGCTAAGCTGCGTGTCTCAATTGCTTGGTTGTGGAGGGAAAACCGTCTAACTGTCGACCGTGGAAGTAACCGCATCATGGGTTTTCGTTCTAACCGCTGGTCCGGTCGCCCCAAGCTCTTGTCGTTCTTCGATCCATCACCCTCCTTCCCTTCGTTCTTTCTTTCGTCCCAGGGCGATTTCGTCCTATGGTGGAGATTTTTGTCTGTCAACAATTGTCCCTCAAATTTACCTTAATTGAACTGGAAGTGAAGATCAAGTGTGAATTTTTCAGTCTTCCATCTCGATTCGTTATTTCCTTGTTTCAGGGAAGACCACTACGCCAATTGAGGGTTGCCCGATGAGCTTTTCTCTTTATCCATCTGACCAAACCCCACTACAGTACCCGTGAGGCTGGGTGCTGCAATCCTCTATGCCAAGGAAGATGTTCACCTTTGTCGACGGCTGTAACCCATCACACAACCTGACGATGCAGTACCTGCCACACCGAGGCTCCTGGATAACTGTCGCTAACGGCTGTAGCCCATCCACATCATTATATTTTATTTCACACCTCACGCCGTGTGGATGGCCATTAGCGAACAGTGTTACATTTCATTTCACAACTCATTTTTACTTGCTCCTGCTCCAGACAGATCTTTTCTTCTATCTGGCTTTGGCCTGCTCTTTCTGATCATTCTTCTTTCATTTATCCAATGAAGAATTTTGTCTGGTTGAAAGGGAGCGGGCCATGACATATTTGAGGGCAAGAGTGTTTTTTAAGTTAAGTGGTTAAGTTTTTCTTACAAGTTACTCTCTTAACCCTCTCCTTTATATGCCCTCAATCTACACTATTTTCCATGTGATACTTGGTTGGTTGATGGTTGCTCTTCCCTAGGTCTGGGTTTTATCGAAAAATGAACCTGCCGACTGAGGCCCTGTCGTATCAACTTTCGTCTTTTCCTCTACCACGTGATAATTTATGGAGATAGCCTGGGCGATGCTTTTGGGAATGCAGCGTTGACATTTGTTCTTGACCGATCTTAGAGGTCTATGCTAAGGTTTTGAGGTTCGGCCGATCCGTTAAAGGCCGAGGCCGTAAAGTCGAGCTAGGTAGAAACCCAGAGCGGAACTCTTCGTTCTATAATTTATTGGGCTGCCTTTTAGAGTCCTACGTGAACCCATCATTTCTGCAATAAATACGCAGCTCTTCCATATATTCTTCATCATGAGGCCCATTTAAGAGCCGTTTTCTACGTCACTTCCATGTTTTCTTGCATCGCACGTCATCTTCACAGCGAATTGCTTTCGATTACCTGTCTAGGGCAACCTTTCATCCTTTTCCGTTTTCCCGTCGCTTCTACTTCTTAACGACACGTATAATAACATCTGTCCCAAGTTAAACCTTTCGCCTGTTACATAAGGATTCACCTTATTCAGGCTCTCACTTTACCTTCGACTTCCTCTGTAAACCCATTTTTATCGTGTTTTCGTCATTCTGTTATCAATGGCTTCTTCATCTTCTGCTCCCAAAACTAGCGCCTTAACTTTCGCTGATTATAAGTTAGAGTTGGAAGATTCTTCTGTGGGCGTCTTTGGCCTTCACACTCTCGATGAGGATTTCGGCCAATGTGCTCTTGGCCCCATCTTCATTTATGATAACGCTATTGCAACGGCCTCGTTGGCTCAACAGTTCCCCTCTTCTTCTAGCCTCCCGTTTTATGAACCACTTAACGTCTCTCCTTTTGTTCAATTCAATCCTATTCGCACCTGGCCTAAACCCGACCCCGCATTCGAAGCCTGGTTTCAACGTATGTTGTTGGATGTGGACACTCGAGCCTTTCTAGAAAGACATCACCTTCTTCATTTCATTGAGCTTTCGTCAGCTTTGCCCTCTTTTGACCGAAACTTGTTTTTGTTTCTTTGCTTTTTTGGTCTTCTGAGTACAATGTATTCATCTTCCGGTCGGGCCCTTCACTATTACCCTCCGTGATATCGGTGCCCTTAATGGACTGGATCTTCTTGGAGCGACCATCTCGGCCTCCACAACTTTTCGTTTCTCTCCTCCAACAATGGAGTCTTCTTATTTTTCGTCATATTCCTCTTTTATTCGTGCATTTTCAAAATCGACCGGTACAATTTCGATGTTAGAGCAAATGACGTTTCTTCATTATTGGCTGTGCAAATATTTTATTTGTGCACCTAGCCAGAAATCTGTAGCGGGCTATCTTCCTATCTCTTCTGACCTTGCCCACAGCCGTCACTTCGATCTGGCCTCATTTATACTGGCCATCATATATCGGGGACTTGCCGTCCTTCAAAAACAACTTTGGTCTGGGCATCACCCATTGCCGCTGGTCCCCTGTGGCTTGTTCAACTCTAGTTGAGAGCCTATTTTCCTGTCTTCGGCACAATTGATTCAACTCATCCTTATACTTGTGCCGGTCTTCTTTTAGCTCAATTGCGGCCAACTTCTTTCAGTCTTCAAGTTATTTTTGAGTATTTCTACACTATCCCTCGGGCTTCATTGTTTTTCCATTTTTCTGTTTCGAATAGTTCGTCATTCGTTCATGACCTTCCTCTTTCGGAAGAGGACGAATCATGTCTTCGCATATGGCATAAATTTTTATGCAGCCGCGACCTGAGTCATGATATCTTGACTAGGGCCAATGGCAAAGCCGGGGTGGAGGTGTATTCACCCAACTTTTTCGCCCGCCAATTTATCCTCGTCCAAAGGTGGCCTCTTGCTTTCTTTCATTTGTATTCTGCATCGTCAAACCATTTTGTGGTTTTTTATGTTTCTGAAGTTGAGGACTTCTTGGTGGAGACTCGCTCTTTGCTGTCTTCTTTTGTCACAAATTCTTTCGCTCTTTGTACATCCGTTCATCCTCACTTTGATCGTTTCTGGCCATCGACCTGTGTGAACGATTTTTTTCTTTACCTTCTGCGAGAGTTGTTTCTTCCGTCCCTTTATCCACCAAGTCTTTGAGCCGACGGGGTCAAAGAAAACGGCTGAGGCGTCCAGGCCCAAGAGAATAAAACTTGCTAAAAGGAAAAAACCTTCCCCTAGTAAACTTTCCCCTAGTCGCAGTTCTGATTCGGATGTGCCGCTCATCCGTCTCTCTAAGTTATGAGTTTGAGACCCGTCTTCTTTTGCACAAAAGTTCGATGTATTATAAGATCATAATTGTGTATCTTGTGCAGGTGCTTAGGCTTGAGTTGTCTTTCGCAATGCCCGAAACGGTGCAGACTTTGAGGACCGAAGCTCCTACTGGCGGAGGCGAGGAGGTGTGACCTGTAGCAATGCCGGCCATTCAGTTTCTCTCTGACGAGGATGAAGCGACAGAGGGTCTCGTCATGGAACAAGGAGGAGTAGTCGGAGTCGATCCTGATTCCCTTGCAGATGTTCGGCCTACTACGGAGCCGTAATATTCAATGCCAGAAGTAGCATCTCCAAGTGCTTCTGTGCCCCAGACTTTGGTATTTGCACAACCACATCTTCGGCTCCTCCGCCCTCTCCTTCTCAAGTGAGGTCTCTCGTGCTTGAACAGCCGCCCCTTCAGGCACTCGTGATTTATTCTTCTGTAGCTCATGTTCCAACAGTCCAAGTGCCAACTGCTTCTGAACAATCATCGCCCCCTCGGGCTGAGTCTCCCGCATTACCACAAGACTTCATGCTCAGCCACCGCCTCCTCAGGCCGTCTGGCCGTGTTGGTTTCTATTGATGTCCCAAGATCATATTAAGCCATGAAATAAGAATGAATACTACTAAGAAGCATGGTAGAAACATACTTACAAAGATCGATTTGGATGTGATGAGAAGCAAAATGAACTCCAAGTGCTCTTTGAGATTCGGCTAAGGTGGATGGTGGAGGAAGATGATGAAGCTCCAAGCTTGCAAATGGATCCCAAGCTCCAAGATCGGTTCCCTATCACCTTGTAAAGATCCTTCAAATGTGCTAGCAAGTAGTGAAAAGAAAACAATTTTCTTTCAACCAAGGGGAGGTCACGGCAATGGCAAGAGGAGAGAAGAAGTTTTGCCTTTTGTTTTCAATTTGTTTTCTAAAACAATAATGAAAAAGCTATACAAAAATTGGTATATGCTTTACAAAAGTCAAAGCAAATTTTTGGCTCCAAAATGGCATTAAATGCCCACACCAACCCCTTTCATGAATAGTGACTGCATGTCACTCATCAAAAATGTGACATTGACATCTATCACTAGAATGACAAATGACGTGACTCGCGATGTGACTTGTGGGCCCCACTTGATTCAAAATGAGAATGGGCTCGCAAACACTTCCGGGCTCAGTTTCGCTAATTCCGAATTAACGATCTTCCGTCGCGACGTAATTAAATAATTATGCTTAGCGTAATTACTATTCATGTCGCTAACGAATTAATTCTAAATTAACTCGTTTACCCGAATTAAAATCTAATTTTAATTCCGCGTCGAAATCCAATTTCATTTAGTATATCGAATATATATATATCATTTTGTGGATTAATTCCAAATTAATCTTTCTCTTTCTTCAAATAGTACTTTATCCAAGATAAAGTATCTCCGTAATTAATCCCAGATTAGTTATGCTCGAATCATATGTCATCGATGAATCTTTGGGAAGCGACCCAAGAGATCACTGGATATGTTGGCAGTAAATACGGTTGTCGGACTATCCGAACACGTACGTACCTCGTACTATATTTTTACCGATTTACGAGACAATGTTGGTTTCTAGCAAAGCGCCATGCCTACCCAATTCTCCAGAAATATTCTTACTGGAATATACGATCTATATCAGTGTAGTATATCGTGGTATTATGTATTGAGATCCAGTATCGGATGTCACGTGCAAGACCTGAGGCTGGAATAGTGTCTGCCCCGTACGAAGCACATATCGGATATCAAGCAACTAGTCTCTTTGAATCGGATAATCATGACCTTGTCATATTATCCCGATGGTTGCAACACTATAGAGAACCAGTTCTGAATCCCTGCGTGATCATCATCTCCATATGTCTGAAGTGATACTCCCGTCTTGACATCACATCCAATACACTACGATTCTCAATAAACCCAGCAGAGGCGTACACAGAACCTGTTAAAGTCCTGGACGACCAAAACCAAAGTTTACCGATTGTCACAAGTACTAGCGATGCAAGTCTCATGTTAAGACCAAATACACCTACCTTGAAGCGGACTCCCATAGACACATATACATACTACCAATGGGATTCCGCGGGGTCTATCCAGAGCAAAGCTGTTTTCCGTACCATCGGTAAAACACAACCTCTTATCGCACTTGCATAAGTATCTTATACTTAAACATATGAGAACTATGTCGTTATGTCCTCACAACGCGCACAATTGCAATACTAGTCTATTCCGTATTATTAATGTCCAATCTCGATAATACTACGACTAGGGATATTTAATGATTAAACCTTTATGTATTGATACCGTCTCATATCATCTCAATCTGGAACTAATCATAAGGACTTTTACCAGTTATATATATCAAAGTAAATAAATACAAAACGGTAAAAGACAATTTCATTGCAACATAGTTAATTTTGTACAAAAACACAATGTCTTTTACAAATAGTGACGCCATGGGTCATAACTGTCCAACGATCTCCCACTTAGCCTATAGCCAGTCACTCAAGCATCTAATACCTGAATTATGTACATGTCGCTCAAACTCTTACTGAGGAATAGCTTTCGTCAGTGGATCTGCCATGTTGTCATCTGATGTGACCTTCTCGATCTTCACATCGCCACGATGTATGATCTCACGAACAGATGGAAACGTCGAAGAACATGCTTGGATCGTTGATGAGACCGCGGTTCCTTAGCCTACGCTATTGCCCCATTATTGTCACAATACAATGGAACGGGCTCAGCTGCTAACAGAACTACACCTATTCCAATTAGGAATTTTCGGATCCAAACTGCTTCATTTGCTGCTGCTGCTTCAGCTGCAGCAATGTACTCCGTTTCTGTTGTTGAATCGGCAGCAGTCTCTTGCTTGGAAGATTTTCAGCTCACTGCTCCATTATTCAAAAAAAATATATACCCCGGATAGCAACTTACAGTCGTCTTTTTCGGTTTGGAAACTTGCATCGGTATACCCAGTTACCTCAAGTTCTCCATCTCCATAGATTAAGAAAGCATCCTTAGTTCGTCTAAGATACTTAAGGATGTTCTTAACCGCCATCCAGTGACCTTCACCTGGATCTACCTGATAGTGACTACACATGCTCAAAGCATAGAAGACATCAGGTCGCGTACATATCATGGCATACATGATTGATCCAACTGTCGAGGCGAACGATATCCGACTCATGTTGTCTCTCTCATCTTGAGTTTTAAGACACATGTCCTTAGATAGATAAACGCCATGTGACACTGGTAACAGTCCTCTCTTGGACTGATCCATGTTGAATCTCTTCAATACTTTGTCAATATATGTACTCTGGGAGAGTCCAAACAGCTTTCTAGATCTATTCTGGGAGAAGCAGTCTTTATTCCCAGAATAAAGACTGCTTCTCCCAGATCTTTCATGGAGAATTTCAATGAAAGCCAAGCTTTCACCGACGTTAGCATGGGAATGTCATTGCCTATAAGCAATACATCATCAACATAAAAGACAATAAAGTCAGTGGTCTCCCACTAACCTTCTTGTATACACAAGAATCATCTTCGTTTTGAATGAAATCATATTCTTTTATGATCTCATCAAAACGTTGGTTCCATGACCGCGATGCTTGCTTCAGTCCATAAATGGACCGATTTAACTTACAAACCTTGTTTGCAAGTCTAGGCACGATAAAATCGTCAGGCTGTTGCATATAAACATCCTCCAAAAGGCTTCTGTTAAGGAAATCGGTTTTAACGTCTATCTGCCATATCTCGTAATCGAAATATACAACAATAGCAAGCATTATCCGAATGAATTTAATCATGGCCACGGGTGAGAAAGTTTCGTCGTAATCGACACCATGTCGTTGACGATACCTCTTCGCTACAAGCCTAGCTTTATACGTTTGTACGTTACCATCCATGTCGGTCTTCTTCTTGAAGACCCATTTACATCCAATAGGCTTTACGCCTTCTGGTGCATCAACCAGTGTCCAAACTTGGTTGGTGTACATGGAATCCATTTCTGACTTCATGGCTTCTTTCCATAAAACGGAATCGATATCTTGTATCGCTTCCTCATACGTAGCAGGTTCATTATCCTCAATGAGATTAATATCTACATGAGGTGAGATCAGAAACCCATACCTCTCAGGTTGTTTCCTGACTCTCTCCGACCTACGCGGTCCTTGTGTAATAGAAGATTATGGTACAGTCTCATCCTGGATGGACTGTTCTTGTTCCGTTGAGGATTCTATGTCAGAAACAGTATCACTCCGATTTTCATCGAGTTCTACTTTCCTCCCACTAACCACTGCATTTAGGAATTCCTTCTCAGGGAAAACCGCATGTAGAGCAACAAATATTTTGTTCTCTCGTGGGTGATAGAAGTAATATCCTTTGGTTTCCCTAAGATATCCTACGAATAGGCATTTATCCGATTTGGGTTCAAGTTTGGTACCTTCCAAACGTTTGACGTATGCCCAGCATCCCCAAATCTTCAGGAATGAGAAACCCGATTTCTTTCCTGTCCATATCTGATACAGAGTCTGTTGAACAGACTTTGACGGAACCTTATTCAAAATAAAAATTACACTGTTTAATGCATATCCCAGAAGGAAATAGGTAGCTCAGTGCGACTCATCATAGACCTAACTTTGTCCAACAAGGTTCGGTTTTTATGTTCGGAAACACCGTTTAATTGCGGTGTTCCAGGAGGAGTCCACTGTGAAAGAATACCATATTCTTTCAGGTAATCAAGAAACTCATTGCTTAAGTATTCGCCACCACGGTCCAACTGTAATGTCTTTATACTCTTGTCGGTCTATTTTTCAACTTCGTGTCGAAAATCTTTGAATTTCTCAAAAGTTTCCGACTTGTGTCTCATAAGATACACATAACTATAACACGATGCATCATCCGTAAAGGTTAGGAAGTATTCATATCTACCTCTAGCCTGGCTAGACATGGGCCTACATACGTCACTATGAATGAGGGCTAACAGTTCGGTGGCGCATTCACCCTTACGGCTAAAAGGTGATTTAGGCATTTTGCCTAATAAGCAACATTCGCAGACGTCATATGAATTTGGATCAAATCCGTCCAAGTACCCACTCTTCGAAAGTGTGGATATGCGAGTCTTGTTTATGTGTCCCAGACGACAGTGCCACATATAAGTTTCATCTTTGTTACTCATTTTGAGTCTTTTGTTTGTTATATTATATATTTGTGATTGACTTATATTCAAAATATAAAGACCATTATTTGCTACAGCAGTGCAAATTTCTATATCATTTTTATAAATAAAACACCCGGTGTTTCTAAATACAAAAGTGTACCCACATTAGGTTAACATAGATACAGAAATAATATTCCTAGTCAGACTAGGTACATAATAACAGTCATTAAGTTCAAGTACATGCCCCGAGGGCAGTTCCAAAACAAAAGTGCCAACGGCCAAAACAACGACTAGAGTCCCATTTCCGACACGTAGATCAATCTCCCCTGAAGCCAGTCTCCTGCTAATCTGCAAATCATGCACATCAGTACATATATAAGTACCACAACCAGAATCAAAAATCCAATTTTTAAAACTAGAAGTAGTCATGTTTATTTCAATAACAAACATACCTGAGGCCAGTGCCTTGCCCGCCTTTATCTCATTCTAGAGTGCTTTGTACTCGCGGCAGTCACGCTTCCAGTGACCCCGCTTCCCGCACTGGAGCCAAACATCCTGAGATTTGTCCTTAGGCTTCCCAGAAGCCTTTGACACTTTAGCCTTTCCCTTTCTTTTATGCTTCTTCTTCTTCACACCTCCAGTTGCCTTGGGCCCAGCCCTCGGTGTCTGAGATGTCGAAGCAAAGTGTGCCTCGCGCTTGTTTCCCTTGAGAAGCTCCTTCTCAGCTTCCTTGAGAGTAGACAATAACTCTCCAAGAGTATCATCTATGTTCATCATGTTATAGTTTATGATGAACTGTCTCCAAGTGTCAGGGAGAGACTGCAAGATCAAATCTATAGTAGTCTCAGCCTCGAGGACTATCCCCATCTAAGAAAGCTCATATATGTCAGCAATCATCTGTGCCACATGGGACTCAACAGACATGCCTTCTGTCATATGTGAGCGGAAGAGCTTCTTTTGTAACTCATACCTCTGCGATCTACGGTTAGATCGGTGAAGATCTTGCAACCTCGCCAACATATTTAGAGATCCAAGTCCTTGTTCTGTCGACGGAAATGCCGAGTCATAGCAGCAAGCATAATTGACTGAGCAGTATCGCAATCATCGCTGTGAGTCTTCCAAATCTCCAGCTCAAGCAGCTCATCAGGTTTAGGCTTAGGCCCAAGAGGTCTCTGTATAGTGTATAGCAGCCTCTCGGCTCCAAGGACTATCCTCAGATTCATTTCCCAATCGGCAAAGTTCGTGCCCTTAAAGACATTTTCGCCAATGATAATGTCTCGGACATTTCCCTTTCCAGTCATCCTGATCACGATAGTCCAACTATCTAATCAATGATATTTGGGTACAGTCTAACTGTTACAAGAAAAATAACATTATATTAGTCTAACTAATAAAATAATTTTGACGAAATAATTTGAAAGCGCGTAAAGCTAAGTATCTGAATGAAATTACAAATTCAATACTAGCCTCCCACTATTTTTCGGCGAGCCTCTAACCCTCTGTCGAGTACTCGGGAAACCCAGTTTCCCAGTGGGCTAGGATCCCGTTAAAAAACACACAACCTTGACTTTGGCCAACAAGCTGTATGATATTTACTAGGTAGATCTCGAAGATCAATTGGATCTTATCCAGTTCCTAGATCCGGTAGGTGGACATCCAAGTCCGAAACATATATACAATACATATGACAATATATCTAATATATTTGCCTAACCTTTTTCCTCTAAATCAACTAAGCCTTGGCTTTGGCACAACAAGCTTAATGATTCCAGTTAAGCGGGACCCATTGACATGGAAAACTTCGTAATCAATGTCGATGGACAAGAAGTGATCTTGACTTTGGCCAAGAAATCACAACTTGGACAAGATATCGATATGGAACAAAACTCTCATGATTCAAACACATCCGCAATTGACAAAGGCCTTGACTTTGGCCAACAAACCAATGCCAACTTTGGATCTTGAGTAAGAATCACTCAACGGAAGGAAAAACGCTTAATATATTTTGAGGGTTTTTCAGGTAAATTGACAACCAATTTATTATCTTTGTTAAGGTCTCATCATACACCCTTAAGCATGCTTCTAAAACATCATAAGGTGCGGAAAGTAAATTAATAACGATATGCATTTGGATACTTAAACATATTGTTCCTAGAACAAATCACTCACTTTCCTCTCCCCGGCTAGCACTATTCTACTTCTACCCAATTACATAATACAATAAGAGAAACCTCATTAACATTGATGGGAATTAGGTGAGAAGAGAATACAAAGAATCAATGAGAGAGAAGGCTAGACACGCAGGTCCAATTTATAAATTCCGAATATACAACAATTTCTAAAATTACCCTTTCCCTTCTAATATCCATATGATATACGCTATTCATTCATCACATCCATGTATTCATTCAAGCATGTTATTCAATCAAACTAATCAAATTAATTATCTTTGAATATTAGTGATCATCCAATGCTCAAACAATGATTTGATTTGCGCGAGTCCAACTCGTTTGAGAATAAGTACTTAAAGTACGAATTCTTGAATTATATCGAACTACTCGTTAAATTTAATTTAATTCATATTCAATACTAATTCATTTATTTAATTCCAAATTAAATAATTACACCTTTTAATGCGCTTTAATGACTTAGATTCCAAATCTAATCTTAATGGGTCTCAAAGCCCAATTAACATCCAATGTATGTTTAATTAAAGTCCGATGGGCTTTCAATTGATTTCATAAGGCATGGGCTTTGGTCAATATGGGTCAAAGCCAATTACCAAGTCCAATTAAGGAATCACCTTCATTTTCCAAGAAAACAATTTTAGCCCATAAGGCCCAATTAAACTTTTAAAGCCCATAAGGCCCAATTAAACTTTTAAAGCTCATTTATTATATTTGGACTTAATGGAATGATTTAGGCCCGCTTTGGATCCAATCCAATTTGCCTAAACCAACTTGGCCCAACCAAGCCCATTATGCCCAAATACAACAATATCAAGCCCAATTTAAAATCAAACCCATTAATCAAATTTTAATATTCCAAATTTTAAAATTCAATTAACTAAAGTGTAAAGTCATGATTAATCTTTTAAATCAATATTTCAAAACACTAATCTAACCATCAATCATACTTTTCATCATCAACACATGTCCAATATATTTGATTCAAAAAAATCATCTCATTACATGCAAAGAAGCTCACGGCCAAGGTGGGGATTTTTGTCCTAATTCGTTTTTCAATCCGATTGAATTTTAAATCGACATTTCCAATCTTTTCAAGTCATCCAATGATCATCAAAACAAAAAATACCATGACTTCCAAGGGTAATATGTATTCGGCCTAGCTATATTTTTGGGGAAAAATTCATCCAATTTATTTTTCACAAAATTGATCATAAACAACTCAAATTCATCCATCCACAAGCATGCTCAAACAAGTAATTTATTCAAACCATGCTTAAAATCAATTTACCCAAATTTTACCCTAATATATTCATACTTAAATAAGGATCCATGATACCATTGTTGATTTCTATTGATGACCCAAGATCATATTAAGCCATGAAATAAGAATGAATACTACTAAGAAGCATGGCGGAAACATACTTACAAAGATTGGTTTGGATGTGATGAGAAGCAAAATGAACTCCAAGTGCTCTTTGAGATTCGGCCAAGGTGGATGGTGGAGGAAGATGATGAAGCTCCAAGCTTGCAACTGGATCCCAAGCTCCAAGATCGGTTCCCTATCACCTTGTAAAGATCCTTCAAATGTGCTAGCAAGTAGTGAAAAGAAAACAATTTTCTTTCCACCAAGGGAGAGTCACGGCAATGGCAAGAGGAGAGAAGAAGTTTTGCCTTTTGTTTTCAATTTGTTTTCCAAAACAATAATGAAAAAGCTATACAAAAATTTGGTATATGCTTTACAAAAGTCAAAGTAAATTTTCGGCTCCAAAATGGCATTAAATGCCCATACCAACCCCTTTCATGAATAGAGACTGCATGTCACTCACCAAAAAGGTGACATTGACATCTATCACTAGAATAACAAGTGATGTGACTCGCGATGTGACTTATGGGCCCCACTTGATTCAAAATACGAGTGGGCCCGTAAACACTTCCGGGCTCGGTTTCGCTAATTCGGAATTAGCAAACTTCCATCACGGCGTAATTAAATAATTATGCCTAGCGTAATTACTATTCACGTCGCTAACGAATTAATTCTAAATTAACTCGTTTGCCCGAATTAAAATCTAATTTTAATTCCGCGTCGAAATCAAATTTCATTTAATATATCGAATATATATATCATTTTATCGATTAATTCCAAATTAATCTCTCTCTCTCTTCAAATAGTACTTTATCCAAGATAAAGTCTCACCGTAATTAATCCCAGATTAATTACGCTCGAATCATACGTCATCAGTGAATCTTCGCGACCTAAGAGATCTCTGGATATATTGGCAGTAAATATGGTTGTCGGACTATCCGAACACGTACGTACCTCGTACTATATTTTTACCGATTTACGAGACAAGGTTGGCTTCTAGCAAAGCGTCATGCCTACCCAATTCTCCAGAAATATTCTTACTGGAATATACGATCTATATCAGGCGTAGTATACCGTAGTATTGTGTATTACGATCCAGTATCGGATGTCACGTACAAGGCTTGGGGCTGGAATAGTGTCTACCCCGTACGCAGCACATATCAGATATCAAACAACTAGTCTCTTTGAATCGGAAAATCATGACCTTGTCATATTATCCCGATGGTTACAACACTATAGAGAACCAGTTCTGAATCCCTGCGTGACCATCATCTCCATATGTCTGAAGTGATACTCCTGTCTTGACATCACATCCAATACACTACGATTCTCAATAAACCCAGCAGAGGCGTACACAGAACCTGTTAAAGTCCTGGACGACCAAAACCAAAGTTTACTGATTATCGCAAGTACTAGTGATGCAAGTCTCAAGTTAAGACCAAATACACCTACCTTGAAGTGGACTCACATAGACACATATACATACTGCCAATGGGATTCCGCGGGGTCTATCCAGAGCGAAGCTGTTTTCCATACCATCGGTAAAACACAACCTCTTATCACACTTGCATAAGTATCATATACTTAAACATATGAGAACTATGCCGTTATGCCCTCACAACACACAAGTGTAATACTAGTCTGTTCCATATTATTGATGTCCAATCTCGATAATACTACGACTAGAGATATTAATGATTAAACCTTTATGGATTGATACTGTCTCATATCATGTCAATCCGGAACTAATCATAAGGACTTTTACCATTTATATATATCAAAGTAAATAAATAAATAACGGTAAAAGACAATTTCATTGTAACATAGTTAATTTTGTACAAAAACACAATGTCTTTTATAAACAGTAACGCTATGGGTCATAACTGTCCAACAGGCCGCTGGCCCTTGTCTCTCAGATTCCTTCATCTTTAGAACCTCTATTTCAGCAGGAACCAGTACAGCCACATGCTGCAGCATCTGAGGCATTGGTGGATCGGCCATCCAGTTCAGGTTCTGGGGTGGTAAGTCTTTCTCCTCTTTCCTTTAGCTCATGGTTTTTTAGTTCTTTTTGCTAATTCTTTCTTCGTACGCAAGCGTCCGACCCATTGCTGCATTGGGTCCAGAGCACTTTAGACCGCTTTAGGTGATTATACTCTGCTTCTTTTCGGCCTTCTTCACCTTCAGTCAACATCAGTACAGACCTGGAGGGCCTTCGAGAAATTCTCGGTCAATACACCTCTTTTGCTGCGCTGGAGGTTAGTCAGGCTGCTCGGTCGGAAAACATCCTTCAATTAGAAAAAAACTCCTCCGAATAAAGCCGGCTACTGGCCCTTCCTGCCTTGCCCATATCAGTTGATGATCGGCTTTTTCTCCAAGAAATGCAAGACGGCATAGCAGCCCTCCTCTCTCGGTATCGCATTATACACAGCCAGAGGGTCGGCCTTCGCTTTTTCATAATGAGGAAAGAAACTCTCTGTTGCGCTCTTGACACCCTTCATCGACGAGATGATGACCAATGAATCGGTTCTCCTTAACTTGGAGCGACAATTATAAGAGATTCAACGTCTTGTTGATGAAAGCCGTATGAGAAGAGAGGCAAAAAGAGGACCATTGTTACTCAAGTAACAGAGATGAACAATTCTATGACAGAGTAAGAAGGGCTGGCTCGATTAAATATTGAGAAAAGCTTGGCTGATTTGGATGCGGTGAGTGTGGAGATACATGACGAATGGTGCCTGAGGAGGGAGACGCTTTCGGCCATTAAGGAGCTGCCCATGGATTTTCGGCGGTCTTTGGATCAAAATTAATGATTTTGTAAGACGTTAAATCATCTATTCCTTGTATTTTTAGGACGTTTCTGTCCGTATCTAATGCAAATACATTATTATTCTAGTGAATTTCGTACGTTTTCATGCTCCCACAAAGAGGGAACATATCTCTTCAAATACTTGCCATTTATCGCTCTTGCATGCACTCTTCCATTCAAGTCCTTTAAATGATATGCTCCATTTGGTAACATATTTTTCACCACGAATGGGCCTTCCCAGTTGGGCGACCATTTGCCATACGCTGGGTCATTGGAACCAAATGGCAATATAGTTTTCCATACTAATTCGTCTTCCCTGAACGATTTAGCCATTACTCTGAGGTTATACCCCTTGGCTATTTTCCTCTTTTGTGCTTCTAGATGATTTAGCACATCGCATCTGATATCATCCAATTCCAACAAATTCTGGATCATTGTCTCGTCGTAATCTTCCTTGTTGCCACCCTCTTTTTTGTTTACTTCTGCTTTCTCTGTGGTACGAGGGCTACGACATGTGGTGGTTTTTGCTTCGCCTTGTTGGTGCATCAAAAGACCATAGTTCATTTGGTGTCGCCTCAACTGCGTCCTTATCATTTCGTCCACATGGGGATAGTTTCTGCCTGGCCGCTGGCCCGAGTGTGGCTTTTGATACGAATGCCAAATATTAGGCTGATGAATCTTCGGCCTGAACGTCCTTACATTTTGGATGAAATTTGAGTTCTCCCCATAGAACCTTGGGGCGAAAGGTCCGCAACTGCCATGATGATGATTCTAACTCTTTCACCCATTCCATGTTATTCTTGCATCGAACACAAATGTTTTGCCGGTCTCCTTGCTCTGAAAGAGCCTTAATCCTTTCAAGAGCGCTTAGACGATGATGTTGCTGTCCTTCTTCTAGTGTCAATTTGACTTTCAACAGATTCATCTTGGCAATGTCTGGATTGATCATGTTCAACCCCACTGATTTTGGAAACGGGTCGCTGTCCACTACCATCTTTTTCTCGAACGTGATTCGTCCAGATTCTATAGAATCCTGTAAGACATTACGAAAAACAAGGCAATTACTAGTTGTATGAGACCATGCATTGTGGCACTTACAATATTTTTACTACCGATTTGCTCGGCTGTTGGTAACGTGTGTCGGTCGCTCAAGCTAATCTGCTTGTCCTTATATAACTGGTCAAATATAGCATCGACCTTAATAATATCGAAGAAGAAGTTCCTGCTCTTTTTATCATTCTTTTCACCGACTTGGGGTTCCGCCCACGTCTTGCAAACGTAAGGCTTCCCTTTAACCAATTCAGCAAAACATAAATCGGCCGACTCGGCGTCCACTTTGACCATTTCATAGTCGATATTTCTATAATATGTCCCTTTGCTCGAATTCTTCATTTGCCCATCTTCTCATAATAATCGCTCATAACGCACCACCCTAGTGGTGAGTTGGGGAAGGTCCCAAAACTCGCGATCCTGAAACTTCTTTTTTAGATCAAGATTTAAGCAACCTTGAGCGATCCTCACAAATTCTTTTTCGGGCAAAGGCACGTAACATCGGCCTCGGGCTACCTTGAACCGTTGTAAAAATGTCTCGGCCCACTCTCCTGGGAATTGTCTTAGGTTTGCCAAATCGGCTAAGACCACTTCAGATTCAGCCTTGTTAAACTGCGCAAGAAACAATTGCTTCATTTACTGCCAACTTTCTATCGAATTGGCAGGCAGACTGACATACCAGGAGAAAGCTACCCCTGACAATGAGCCGTGAAATAACCTCAGTTTATGGAAATCATTGACTTCCCCGCACTAAAGGGTAAATCGCCCTATTTGTTCCATGGTAGAAACTTCCCCAGACCCCGTAAAGAGGGAAAAATCTGGTACCTTGTAGTTTTTAGGCCATGGGTAAGCCACATCGATCCAATCAAGATACGGCTTCTGATATCTTGGCCGAATTGGCCGTATGTCTAGACCGAATTGGTTTTGAAGGATCTCGGTCATTTGCTCCCTTAGAATATCGTTGCCATTAAATGACACAGCTATGGGTGGTGTCTGCGGTCCTCTCAAAAGTGGGACATGATCATAATTCTGCCCCTGAGAAGCTTGGACGCCCTGAGGCAACACCACTTCATTTTATGCCATATTTGGCCCTTGGTGTATATTCGACCCTAAATGTGGGCCATTGCCTCCATGACTCATTCCTCCCCTGAAAACTGTAGGGATGGTGGTACTTGTGGAGGAATATTACTAGGACCAGCCTCCTGACTGCTTGCTGCAGGGAGGAGCGTAGTCCACGGCAGTTTCGTCCCGCCGTTTACATATTTGGCCATTAATTCATTCAACGAGCTCAGATGTTTAACCATGTTTTCACAATGCGAGTTGGTAGTTGATACGAATTTATCTATGACATGCTCATTTTGAAGCCTAACATGTTCGACAACATCCTGTGTGAATTCACCGAACAACGCAGGCACCGCTTTAGGGCTGCGTTCTCTCATAGATTCGTACCGACTAGCATCTGCCGACCCTCGAATTGATCCACTATGGCTGGAACGTTGGGCTGATTTGTTTGCTCTAGTCCTTCTTTCTCAGTAGTTGAGCCAGTTTGAGCGTTTTTTTTTCGGAGGCATCTTCACTCTTTACACCAATTCTCCCACTGTGGTCGCCAAAAACTGTTTGCGTAATTTTTATGCGTGAAGAAAGAAGAGCGTGTTAGGTTCAAACCTCCTGAGACAAAGTCCCAGCAAAGGGTGTTTGATTAAGTGAATAAGCCTTCAAGGGACGCAAGCACACAAGTTACAGTCCTAAGATTACAATATAAGAAATGAAAAATAAAAATATGCTCATTTGAGTCTTCATTTTATCGGGGGATTTCTCTCTTGGTGGAGATAAGCTTTTATAGTGAAGCTTGTCAACCGTTTTAGGCGGTTTCAGTATCTCCCTGTAGTTGCTGGATCGTGCCTGTAACCGCTAAGCTGCGTGTCTCAACTGCTTGGTTGTGGAGGGAAAACCGTCCAACTACTACGACCGTGGAAGTAACCGCATCATGGGTTTTCGTTCTAACTGCTGGTCCGGTCGCAGCAAGCTCTTTGTTGTTCTTCGATCCATCGCCCTCATTCTCTTCGTTCTTTCTTTCGTCCCAGGGCGATTTCGTCATATGGTGGAGATTTTCCTCTGTCAACAAAACTTTATCTTGTGGATTTGATATCTGTAAGATATCGACTGCTTGGCCAAAGACTTATATCCGCAACTTTGAGATTTCTTGAAACATCTCTTTTATTATTAAAGCTATCAGATCCCATCTTGAAGCATATGTGACTTCGTACGTCAATCGGTCAAGGACATCTAGCATTTATTCAAAGGACATGGATATTCGAATGAGGATATACTAGTGAACCAAGAGTACTATCACACAAGTCATCATATGATCTCAGGTTAGAGGATATGATGACACTAATTTATTATTACGAAGATCAATGACCTTAGATAATATTACCATGTGATCTTATGTTTTCGTGGTCGTGTTCGATATTTCACTCTATGAATGAAACATCTATTGTTTGTGTCCTTATGATATGAGACTCATCATCCTTTCTATTAACATCATACGTCAATCTAGGCGACACACAACAATATTGGTCAAGTGATATAATATTGTCATGTATAACAATTACATTTTACCAATAACTTAATTTAATATATATATATATATATATCATTGACTCTTATAACCGCAAAAGTCCTTTATATTAATGATATTCATCTAACATAATGTCTCGGGACATACACATTAAATATGGATGTAATTAGTCAACAAATGTCTTTTTTTAATAAACTATATTACAAATATTATGCCTTAAACCATTACATCCATAACTGATTTTAGGGCATACATTCTACAAACTCCCATTTGTACTAAAGCTAGTTTTTATGATACCCAATGCCCATCTTCTCAAGATGGCTTAGTAAGTGGATTAGATACATTTTCTGTTGAAGGTATTTTCTATATAGGTATCTGTCTATCTCCAACATATTCTCTTAGTATGTGATACTTTCTTTGAATGTGTTTAGATTTATGGTGTGACCTTGGTTCACTGGCTTGTTCTATAGCCTCATTGTTGTCGTAGTTTAAAAGGAACGTTCTTTCAATGGTTGGAACCACACCTACCTTTCACTTTCAGTTCTAGTGATCCGTAAGTCAATATCATATCCTCAACTCTTCTTAAACACTTGGGGATTGTCTTGACTATTATCCAATAACTTTCTTCTGAATGAGATTGAAATTTTCTTATTACACTAACAACAAATGCGATGTCCGGTTTTGTACATGGCATACATGAGTGGGAGAAACATATGGTACTTGACTTATGCATGCTTTTTCTTGAGGTGTCTTGGGACTCATCAATCTAGATAGATGAATTCCATGCATAGAAGGCAACAAACCTCTCTTAGAGTCCAACATATTGAATCTCTTGAGCTCTGTATCTATGTACAGACTTTGGGATAAACAATCATTCTTCTTGCTCTATCTCTATAAATTCTTATGCCAAGAATGTAGGTTGTTTCCCCCAAGTCTTTCATTGAGAATATTTTAGATAACCATACTTTGACTGAAGTCATCATAGCGACATCATTTTCCAATAGTAATATGTCATCCATATATAATATTAAGAACGTTATAGTGCTCCCACTGACCTTTTTGTAAACACATGGCTCATCCACATTTTTTATGAAACCAAACGTTTTGATCGTATCATAAAATCGTAGATTCCAACTCCTAGATGATTGCTTTAGACCATATATAGATCTTTGCAGCTTACACACTTTATGACTATCATCTTTAGATATAAAACCTTCTGGCTGTTTCATATAAATTTCTTCATCAAGAAATCCATTTAGAAAAGTTATTTTTACATCCATTTTCTAAATCTCATAGTCAAAGTAAGCAGTTATAGCTAAGAGAATTCTAATAGATTTTAGCATAGCTACTGGCGAAAAGGTCTCCTCATAATCAACTCATTGTTTCTGAGTATATCATTTTACCATTAGTTTAGCTTTACAAGTCTCTACTTTTCCATCCTTTCCAATCTTCCTCTTGAAGACCCGTTTACTCCCAATAGGACAAATTCCTTCATGAGGATCAACAAGTGTCCATACTCGATTGGAATACTGACCGGTACGTAATCACATGCGTATAACGCAAGCGCATGTATCGTTCAAGTAGCATAAAAGTATCGATCCCACGAGGATTTAATACCTAATCTATTAATTATATAAGGCTAAATGATTACTAGTATTTAGTAGATTGATTATTTGATTATGTGGTGACTTTATACTTAAAACAAGTAAATAAAATTACGCAAAAATAGATTAAAGAAAATTCAATATTAAGAAACTATTCAGGGTTGTGAATCCTTCCAATATCTTTTAAAAGATGAAGTAATTATTTTATGTTTGTGTAATAAATCGGTTTACTAACCTGGAACACAAAATTATGCAAAAGCCTTTGTCGATGGTCAGCTGCACATACCCAGTATAATCCAATTGAACCATATGTCTATGTCAACCAAATTACATGGATTCATTAAGATTAAGTTCTAATTATGGTTACCCCCGCCCTACAGGTATATGTCTATCATGTAAGGAAATCTATTAAAAGGTTATCTATCCTCAAGGAAGATCGTAGGCTATTAAGTATAAGGCTGAAACCTAAAATTCCTTTGTCAAGTTTATTTTAAGTTTACCAGATCAATCTTATTAGTGGCCAGTTAACAAGACGCATTAAGTTTAAGACTTAATAAGTAAACCTTTATATTACGCAAACTATAAAATAACCCCTTATAACCCGGTAATATTGGAATTCAAATCATATAAACCAGCCATATAGGCGGTATCAAGATTAGCACATAAACCGACCATATAGGCGGAAACTAAGTCCAACAATGTAAAACCAACCATATAGGCGGTAAATAAGGTGTGAATCTAAACCGGCCATATAGGCGGAAACTAATTAATCAAATTTTAATTAAAATAAGGGAGATTAATCTAATTTATTATATTAAAAGTCTTACCTCTTCACCCCAGCAGAATCAGATTACCCGCTCATGATGAAAATGAAAACGAAAACACACAAAATTTTATTAATTAGATAAAAAGAAAATACAAGAAAACTTAAAGTAGTACACAAGACACTTTCCTTTAGGATTACATGGAGAAATTCCTTCAAAGAAAGCATGGAAAATTTACAAAGTTAAGCTTGGTATTTATAAGAAAATCTAAAGCCTTCCACTAATTTCTCCACCAATTGCTCCACCAAACATGGCACCAAACATGGCATCAAACATAGCACCAAACATGGCACTAAACATGCAAGCATGTTTGGTGGAAGTTTGACAATTTTTACTTTTTACTTTTATTAATTTTATTTTATATTTTGAAAATGACTATAGTAATTACACAAAATATATTAGACTATTCATCAATTTCGGCCTTGCAAACTTCAGAATTCGAAAATGCTTAAATCTATTGTAGATCTCTGTGTCTTCTTAATCTGGCACTTGAATCAGCTCAATCGGATATCGGATGAAAAAGTTATGGCCAAAATACGAAACTTGCGCAAAACTGGAATTTAGGATTGCACTTCGTGACGTGTATAGTAAATTTCCGTTTTTGCCATTTTTTACTCCGAATTTCATCGTTTTAGCCCCAAGTTGATTCCATTAAATGCCAATACTTTATTTATATGTAAAAAATTTAAAACACATCAAAACGTTCATCAAACCCAAGAAACTATACAAAATATTAAGTAAAAGGGGTAGTAAATATTAATATATTTTTCGCTCATCAAATACATGGATTCCATTTCAGAATTCATAGCTTCAAGCCATCTAGAAGAGTCAGTGTCTGACATTGCTTCTTCGTAGTTTCTTGGGTCATTAACATGAATCGTTTCCCCAATCATAAAAGATTCAAAATCTTGTTGATTAACTAGGGCTTATCTTAGTGGCATACGAGATTCCTTAAGTGATCTACGAAATGGTTGTGTTTCTTGAGGTGCTTATTGTTCTACTTATTATGGTTCCTTCTGAGGTGAGTCAATTTATTTTCTAGAATCCTCTTCTTGAGAGACTTCCTTATCTAGGTTCACTTTTTTTCCCAGTACTTCCCTCTTAAACCAAACGGTTCTCATGGAAGGTAGCATTCCTACTGACCACTATCTTGTGATCAGAGGGAATGTAGAAGTAGTATCCTATCAAATCCTTGGGTTATCATATGAATTGAGCTTTTTTAGATATTGAGTCTAGTTTTTCTGTAAAGACTTTCCTTACATAAGCTAGACTACCCTAAATCTTCAAATATCCTAAATTAAGACGTTTCCCATACCATATCTCATAAGAGATTTTGGGTGCAGATTTTGTCGGAACTTTATTTAGAACATGCAAGGCTGTTTGGAGAGCATATCTCCAAAAGAACGTCGATATATCAACAAAACTTATCATGGAACGTATTATATCCAATAGAGTATGATTTCTCCTTTTAGAGACACCGTTATGCTGAGGTGTGTAAGAAGGTGTTTCTTGTGACATTATTCCATGTTTCTTAAGACAATTTTGAAATTCGGTAGTTAAGTATTCTCCTCCACGATCAGATCGTAGATTTTTAATATTTTTTCCCTATTTTTTTCTACATCATTCTTATACTCTTTGAACTTTTAAAAAAATATCCTGAATTTTTAATGTAATAACCAATAAAAGTTTAACGGGTTTCAATCTGGACTTTTCAGAGTTTATCCAGCGGTGATGGAAAATTCTTGGAATTGAAGTGGAAATTAGTCAACAGAGTTAATAATAATTTTAGTGGATGAAAAAATTTCATGTCAAGATGATATTGTGAAGAGGTAATAAGTGGTGTAGGATTAATTGTATTAAATAAAGAATTATCTAGACCTAATATAAAATTATATTATTATGAAATATATAGACTTTTCTTTTATTAACTCTAATAATATTTAAGTCTTCTTATGTCTTCTAGAATGGAGGTTTTTTTCATTTATTTTAAAATGCAACAAAAATCTTCCTCTTTTTTTTTTTTTTTTTTTTTTGAGAAAGTAATATCATTCCAAAAGAAGAAAGAGCTACACGGCAAACAGGGGAGGGAAATTTCCCCTCCACAAACCTACGCCATAGTTCTTACAAGCTAACTTAGCTAAATTATGGGCTGCACCATTACAAGCTCGGTGCATAAATTGAACTCTAAAAGAAATTGAGTTTTTGATTTCATACCGAATGTCAGTGATAATCCAGTGGATTTCCTTAAAACTGTTGGTCTTGCCTTGAACTAGATTGATCACATTCTTCGAATCTGATTCAAAGGTGATGACCTCTGATCTTAGGTTTAGCTGACAAGCTGCTCTTATTCCCATAAGTAATGCCTCTGCCTCTACTTGTTCGGGGTCCCCTCCATAGTATTTTCTTTGCAAGACACACGCCAAAACCGTTCCAGAGCTATCCTTCACAATTGCCCCCAACCCCGCCACTGCTTGTTCTATGTTGGTGGCAGCATCAACATTAATCTTGATTTCATTTTCTGGCGGTGGTACCCAAGATTCACAGTCAAAGACCTCAAACTTATCCAGATGTGCTACACTCTGTAAATTTAAATCTTCAAAAGACTCTATAACTGCTTCCGCTCTGGCCTTTATTAAACTGGTAGCTGTGAAGGTGCCCCTGAAAATAGCATCATTTCTAGCCCCCCAGCACGCCCAAATCAACGATGATACATGTACCATTTCGCCTCTTGAAAGGCTTGAGAAGCCAGCCATGAAAATATCCTTTAAATCTTCCCCCGAAAAGCGCTGAATAATCTCCTTGAAGGGGGACAGCTGCCAACACTCCTTTATAGGTTTGCATCGAAAGATTGCATGAACTATAGTCTCAATGTGCCTTCCACACCTCTGACAAACAGCATCCTTGCTGATATTCTTCTCAAATAATCTTGCGGCAGTTGGGAGTAGGTTATTGAGGCCTCTCAAAAGGAAAATTTTTATCTTTGCTGGTAAGGGTAACGCCCACATCCTACTGACATGCTCGGTATTATTTGTTGAAGATGATGCATTTCTAGCTTGTTTATCGGACATGATCAGATCGTATGCACTTTTTACTGAGAATGCTCCCCTTTTATCAAAATGCCAGACGATACTATCTTCTTTTGGAAGGCTTGGCAGAGGGATGTTAACAATTTCCTCCACATCTGCTGCAACAAAATTCTGATGAATAAGCGCTACATTCCAAGTGTTGTCCGAGGATATTAAGTCTTTCACTCTTGCATCAATTGGGAGAGATTGAGGAGAGATGGGCTTGAAGCTACTCGGTCTAGAGATCCAACTGCTACCATAAACCAAAACATTTTCGCCATTTCCAATACGCCATCAGAGACCTTTCTTCACGACTTCCCTCCCCCAAAGAATACTTCTCCATACGAAAGATGGGTTGGAGCCTAGATTTGCCTCCAAGAAGTTACAGTTTCTGAAGTAATTGGCTTTTAGGATCCTCGCCACCAAGGAATTTGGATTTTGGATAATTCTCCAACCCTGTTTTGCTAGGAGTGCTTGGTTGAACCCCTGAAGGTCCCGAAAACCCATACCACCATCTCTTTTCGAGATACACAGCCTATGCCACCCTGCCCAATGAATCTTCCTCTCCTTCTGAGTGGAGCCCCACCAATACGCATTGAGCTTTTTATGTATGTCCTCGCACAAGCCTCTTGGTATCTTGAAAACACTCATGGCATAAGATGGGATGGCTTGTGCCACTGCCTTGATAAGAACTTCCTTGCCCCCGATGGAGAAGAACTTGCTATGCCAATGCTTTAATTTACCAATGATTCTCTGCTTAATGCCATTGAACAGAGATTTTTTGTCTCGGCTAATTATTGATGGAAGGCCCAAATACTTATCATGTGGTGTTGTTGCACTCAGCTGGAAGATTTCTTTCACTGCTGCTCTGATTCCTGCAGGCGTGTTTGGGCTGAACATTAACGAAGACTTGTCATAATTGAAGATTTGTCCAGAATGAAGAATGAAGAATGAAAATGTCTCTCTTCTTCTCATTCTTCACTCGACGCCACTGCTTGCTAGGGAAATAAATTTTCTAGTTCAACTTTTTTTTTTGGTTTTCAATTCACCATTTCGTGTATTTAATGCCCTAGAAGAGTAATTGGTGCCCTAATCTTTTAAAGGATCAATGGAATTATTTTTCCAATCTTTCTCTCTCCCTCTCTTTGCCGAATCTTGGGAACAAATTGGGGTTTTTTTTATTCCTCTATTTCTTTAAGGTAATGAAGCTTGTCCACATACTATTTTTTTTATTAACTTCGTATTAGCATTTGAAATGTGTTGGGTGAGTATATATAGTTGAAAGACATGAGATGAATTTGTGTGTGCTGTTATGAAATTTCATTAGTAATTTGAAATTTGGGGTTTAAGATTTGTTGGGAGGTTGTTTTGGTTGCAATGAGTAGTTAGTGTGATGTGGTTAAGACAAGTATGAACCTAGGAAAAGGGGGTTATTTCGGCCACTATCGAAAGTTCTTGGTATGGTGTTACACGGTGCCGACAGTGCCACCGAGAGTGAATCCAGAAAATGGAATGGAGGATAATATTGATGGAGTTTTTTTCTGAGGGGCTTGATGAGTTTTTGAGTAGTTTGCCAATACTCAATATGGTGAAAGATTATAAGGTTATGCCAACCTAGTGAAGCAAGACTCTTCAATTCGTTGATGTTGTTTTATTGTTTTAGTTGATTTTGTAGTTCATGTATACTTGAAATAGTTTAAATTATTTAGAGGTACTGGTTATGGCATTTCGGTTGCTGTGAGTTGAAGTCTTATATATAGTTTTGTGCAATAAGGTATGTCTTATTGCTGATTTTAAGTGCTCTATGTTTTCACTTTGGATTATCATGATGTTTATGATTTACTTTAACCAATTTAGCAAGTTATGTAGCTTCTATATATATCTTTTTATGTTGACTTAATTTTTTTTAGCACTAGTTTCTTACCTCACCTATTCATGGAAGATATGATTTCCATTACTAAACTATCCTTAGAATTAGGAGTTTCACTAGGAACCTCATTAAGCTTCCTGTACATTTGTAAACATGTTTTATCTATTTGGATGATTTCGTTTGATATGAGCATGTATTTTATACTTCCTGTTTGATAGTTAATCATACAGTAGAGTATAGTTGGAGATAGTATAAAGTTCAATACTGTAGACAAAATCTCATTCAAGTAGGTTTTTATTTTTGGAAACATTCATTCAAGTTGCTTTAAGGTAACGTCAGTTTTTGTTCTGAATAAATCTAAATTTGATGGACACATATATATAAATTTAAATGAATAATCCAAGTAATAGCTTTTATCTGTTTGTTTCACATTTAAGAAACATAATCAATATTTTTCATATATTTGTTCTTATGAATATGATCATTGTTTGTACTTTTGATATTATAAAGTAGTATAACAATAGTTAATAAGAACTAGAATGGGTTAGGGTTGTGGTAAATTTAAAGGGGGTTATTGTGATTTTCACAGTGTTGGTGTGGGATGAATGAGAGGCAAGATAAAGTTTTGATCAAATTAAATAATTAATGAAAATAGAGTAAGTGTTAGGAATCTTTTTTCTGTCTTTGTTACATCATTAACATTATTTTCTCGTAAAAATCAAAAGAAATGATTTTTCATTCATATCAATATATTGAAATCATTGTTTTGTGCTTATAGTAGTGAAATCTCTAAATTTTATTATTTTAATCATTTACACGAGCTGCCTTCAGACTTCAAATGGAAAAAAAACAACCTGAAGGCCGATAGAATTCCCTAAGCTGGTTCTTCTGAGAAATAAAAGAAAATATAAATATCAATGGATGAAAGTGAGTTTCAAAACATGTTTATTTGAATATATTAGTAATTTGAAAGGTATGCTCGAGACATATATTACCCAAATTGCAGTCCCCCTCACAAGTATCCTGAGAGAAGTTATAGAAGTTTAAAAAAATAGGATTTTTTTGTTATTGTTTTATTTTGTTGTGCTAAACACACTGTTTGTATATATTTTAGTAAATGTTTTGATGATTTATAATATGGTGGGCACAAAACCCTTGAGTGTTAATAGATGATGTGGACGGAGCCCTTAGGATATGATTTTGATGAGATTTGTGTGGACTTGAGGTCCTTTTATTTGTTTGAAGTCTTCTTAGATTTCCTTTGATGTTGGACTGTGATCTAGGTAGTCCAATTCTAGGAAACATCATGCCGAATTTTCGGTAAATTCAGAGGCTTATGGAGATGAGTCAATCATGTCTCCTGCTGGTAGCATCCTGCCTCTGGCAGGGTGTCTATTGTTCCATTGGGTACAAATACCCAAATCTTGAACAATCGTCAATGAAAGTAACGTAGTATTGAAAACCACCTTCGGTCACTATACTAAGTGGGTTGCATACATCGGTATGTATGAGTTCCAAGGTTTCTTTGGCTATTTGGTTTTGTCCTACGAAAGGTGATTTGGTCATTTTTCCTTTGAGATATGATTCGCAAGTTGGATAAGGTTCTAAACCTAATGAAGGAAGTAAGCCTTCCTTCTCCAATTGTGAAATTCTTTTTCTCCAATATGACCTAATCTTAAGTGCCAAAGGAATCTTAAATTAGGATTATCTCTTAGTCTTTTTATTATTATTGTATTTAATTCTTTGTTATAATTCTCATTCATTTGCAAGACATACAATCCATTTACTTTTAGTGCAACACCAATAAATTTATTTAGATAATAAATATTGCATTTCTCATTGATAAAATGAGATTCATAATTATATTTTGTCAATATTGGAATAGAAACAATGTTACTTTTTGCACTAGGAAAATGTAAAGCTTTATCTAATAAAATTAAATGTCTTGATGGCATAGGAAGTTGACAAGCCCCTACGCTGGTTGTAGAGACAAGTTCTCCATTCCCAACTTTCAGGACTACTTCTCCTTCCTTAAGTAACCTTTTACTTTTTAGAATCCGCGGAGACATACAAATATGTGAGATCGCAGCATAATCTAAAATCCATGAATGAGATATGTTCTTATGAATATGATCATTGTTTGTACTTTTGATATTATAAAGTAGTATAACAATAGTTATGAAATAAGAACTAGAATGGGTGAGGGTTGTGGTAAATTTAATGAGGGTTATTGTGATTTTCACAGTGTTGGTGTAGGATGAATGAGGGGCAAGAAAAAGTTTTGATCAAATTAAAAAATTAATGAAAATAGAGTAGGTGATGGGAATCTTTTTTCTTTCTTTGTTACAGCATTAACATTATTTTCTAGTAAAAATCAAAAGAAATGATTTTTCATTCATATCAATATCTTGAAATCAGTGTTTTGTTCTTATAGTAGTCAAATCACTAAATTTTTTTATTTTAATCATTTACATGAGCTGCCTTCAGACTTCAAATGGAAAAAAAAAAACAACCTGAAGGCCGATAGAATTCCCTAAGCTGGTTCTTTTGAGAAATAAAAAGAAAATATAAATATCAATGGATGAAAGTGAGTTTCAAAACACGTTTATTTGGATATATTAGTTATTTGAAAGCTATGCTCGAGACACATATCACCCAAGTTGCAGTCACCATCGCAAGTGTCCTGGGAGAAGTTATAGAAGTTCAAAAAAAATTAGGATATTTTGGTTATTGTTTTATTTTGTTGTGCTGAGCACACTGTTTGTATATATATATATTAGTAAATGTTTTGATGATTTATGATGTGGTGGGCACAGAGCCATTGAGTGTTGATAGATGTTGTAGGCGGAGCCCTCAAGATATGAATTTGATGAGATTTGTGTGGACCTGAGGTCCTTTTATTTGTTTCAAGTCTTCTTAGACTTCATTTGATGTTTGACTGTGATCCAGGTAGTCCAATTCTAGGATACATCATGTCAAATTTTCTGTAAATTCAAAGGCTTATGGAGATGATCAAATCCCGTCTCCTGCCGATAGCATTCTGTCTTTGGCATGTGTGTTACAGTATGGTATCAGAGTAAAGGTTTAGGTGTCGGTGACTGCAACTACAGGGTATCCAATCGTCTGAGTAAGTTTTCTGCTACGTATAGGCTATATAGATCTTATGTTTGCTATTTGATTTGATTTATGTTATAAGAGATGATGTGCTGTGATTTTGATTGATATATGTGATTTGGATTATCTGTTTATGTTTATGTTTATGTTCTATGAATATATGTATATGTATGAGTAAAAAGTATGTGGTTTATATAAGTATATATATAAGTAATGTGAATTCAAGGTGTTTTGAGGTATGAGAGATTTTATGATATTGATAGTCTGAATAGTGAGTTGATATTTTGAACCATGATTTGAAAACTTGGTATTTGATTTTTGGCACAAAAGTGTTTTGAAAAGAAAAAAACAAGGAAAGAAGAAAGAAAAAAAAAAGAAAGGTTTCAGATGTTTTGATTTTGATTATAAAAGAATAAATAAAATATTTCCGCCTCGACGCATAATTAATGTTTTCATGTTTTTAGATTTATCGATATGTTTCCACCTCGATGCTCGAAAATGATTTTGATGTTTTTAAATCGTAAAACTTATTTCCGTCGAGACGCTCGAAAATCTATTTCCGCCACGATGCTCGATGATTTTTATGTTTTTGACCCTTCGTGGTGATTGTATATGTTTCCTTCTGAATTGGCCCATTGGGTGCTCGTTATGGGGTCCAAACCATCAAAAAATGGCTGGCCCACTACCCTGTCGATATGGTCCGTACACATACAGGTCTATATGTGCGACTGAGCAGTGGATTATCGGTATGTATTTTGAAAAATTTGCATCAAGATATATTTTTGAATTACACATATTTATGTTTGGGGGAGATTATTTCAAAAGAATTACATTTTGATTTGAGGCATTTCGACAATATTTTTGATATGATATGATATGTTTCCATCACGGTGCTTGATTATTTTTTTATTTTTGACCCTCTGTGATGCTCGTATAGAGGTTTGCCCAACTGCAGTGGGCCGACCCGACCCGACCCTATGTCGATAGGGGATTATTTCATTCATTTTCAGATCTATGTGCATGATTCAAGCATTGGGCTGGGTGCTCGATATGGTTTTACGATAATAGATTTTCAAACTAATTTCATTTACCGTAAAAGAATTTTTCAAATGTATTTTCGAAATGGTTTTTGAAAGAGATCATTTTATGTTTTCAATTTTGAATAATGAAATAGATTGATAGATTTCAGACTATCAACATTGATCGGCGTGATCACACACGTATAACGCAAGCGCATATATCGATTAAGTAGTATAAAAATATCGATCCCACTAGGAATTAATTACTACTGTTGTTATTAATTATAGTTTATATTTATTTACAAGTATCTAATTAAAGAGAGAATAGAATGATTGCTTGATTGGTTAACAAATCAGTTTGCTAACTTGGAACACGAAAATATGCAAAAGTCTATATCGATGGTCAGATGCAAACACCAGGTATAACCCAATTAATCATATTCCTATGTTAATCAAGTTACCTGAATTCATTAAGTTCAATTTCCAATTGTGGTTACCGTCACCTGACAAATATATGTCTATCTCGGAAGGAAATCTATTAAGGGTTATCTATCCTTAAGGGAGATCGTGAGCTATTGAATCAAAGGCTGAAACCTAAAATCCATTTTCCAAGTTCATTTTAAGTTTACCACATCAATCTTATTGGTGATCAGGTAACAAGAAGTATTAAGCTTAAGATTCAATAAACAAACTAAAGAATTATAATATAATTAAATCAACTATTAAGCATGTTAATAATGTGTTTCATCACTTCCCTAAAATAAAAATAAAATGTTGGGGTTAAGGGATCCACTTTTACTATTTCTAATTTAGAAATATCCTTTATTATAATATAGAAATTATTAGTGACATTACCAACCGATCATATAGGCGGTATCCTGATTAAGTAAGATTTTCAATTAAGTCCAACCGACCATAAATGCAGTGTTATTATTTGTCCATAAACAAGCCATATAGGCAGTAATCATTTGTCATATGAAAACCAACTATATAGGCGGTGTCACATTATGTCAAATAAATAAAACCAACCATTAAGTCAGAATAACCTTTAGTTCATTAAATTATAATTTCCAAATTATAATTAAGGAGATTAATCTAAACTATAATAATAAAAGCTCCACCCTTCCCCCAGTAAAAATTAACTTCTAAATATAAAAGAAAGTACTAACACACAAATTAATATTACTAAAAATAAAAATAAAAATACTTTACAAAACTGCTAAATAAATCAAATAAGATCCAATCCTTAATTCCTAATCAAGAAACCAAGGAAAGTATGAGATTTACAAATGAAAGCCTTGGTATTTATAGACAAAATTTTGCCTCCACCAATTTCTCCACTAAACATGGCACCAAACATGGAACAAAACATGCACCATATCTTCCACCAAACATGCAAGCATATTTGGTGGAAGTTTGACAATTTTCATTTTTTATTTTATTATTATTTTTTATTTTGAAAATGACTTAAATAATTACACAAAACATACTTCCGAATGTTTTATCAATTTCGATCATGGAAATATCAGAATTCGAAATTATTATAAACTTCAAAGTTGTAGATCTTTGAGTCTTATTTAATCTGGAAATTGAATCACCTCAATCCAATATCGGAGTAAAATATTATGACCAAAATACCAAAATTGCGCAAAGTTAAAATTTGCAAAATTGTACTTCGTTAGAACGCCATTTTAAGTTTTCAACCTCAAAAATCCATATGTCAAGTCCAGTTTTTACCCTTATTTGTTCCATATTTCATCTTGATTGATTTCATTGAGTCCCAATTTTATTTGATCTACAAAATAAACTAAAACACATCAAAACGTTCATAAAACTCGAGAAACTATACAAAATATTAAGTAAAAGGGGTGGTAAATAGTGATATATTTTCCGCTTATCACACCATAAGAGCACATAGGATTATATATCAATTCTGGCTGTGATAATGGATTTATTTATTTGTATAAAAGTTTATGTTCATTATGAGAGGATGTATGTAAGTTTATGGTTAGTCACAAATCTTTTGAGTATTGTGATGATTATGTATGCTATGTAGTCAGCCATGTAATATTGTATGTACGATTGGATATGTACGTATATAAACTTTGATGTTAGTATCGTTTATATATGTGATATGAAATGATATGATATGAAATGAATGAGTTTCGTTTTGTATTGTGGACAAAATAGATGGTATGGAATTCATGTTAAGTTGATTGTGAGCAAAGAATATGCATTATGTTCTTCGTTTCAGATGACGTATGTGATTATCTGTATAGAATCTATGTTCGGCCTTTTGTTTTTCATTGATAGATGAGTTTGAAATGGTTTGAGCGTGTTTCTATGAATGAATATGAATAGAGATGATAAATTTGATGTGTTTTGGTATAAAATACTTGATTTGATTTATGATGTTTTGAAATAGCATGACTTGTAGTGATGTCTGAGATAAGTGACCTTTGAAAATGTGTAAAGTAAGATGATTTACGGATATGAATAAGATTGTCATATATTTGTATTTGGTTTTGAATAATTGGGAGTAAGAACGGAGAAATTTCGAGGACAAAATTTCTATAAGTGGAGAATGTAATATCCTAAATTTTTAATGTAATTACCAATAAAAGAACTGGTTTCAATCTGGACTTTTCAGAGTTGATCCGGCGGTGATGGAAAATTCTTCGAATTGAAGTAAAAATTAGTCAACAAAGTTAATAATTATCAATGGGACTCCGAGGGGTCTATCTAGAGCAAAGCTGTCCCCGATCTAACGGCTAGCAGAACCTCTTATCACACTTGCATAAGTATCATATACTTAAATATATGAGAGCTATGTCATTAAGCTTCCATAATGCGCACAAGTGCAATACTAGCTTATTCCGTATTATCGATGTCCAGCCTCGATAATACTATGACTACAGATATTTAATGATTAAACCTTTCGTGGATTAATACTGTCTCATATCTTATTAATCCGGTACTAATCATATGGACTTTTATCATTTATATATCTAAGTAATCCAATTACAAATGATAAAAGAGCAATTTCTTTTGTCACATAGTTAATTTGTACAAAGAACACTATGTCTTTTACAAACAGTAATGCTATGGGTCATAATTTTCCAATAATCTCCCACTTGGCCTATAGCCAATCACTCAAGTGTCCAACACCTGAACTATGTAGGGGTCGCTCATACTTATGTTGAGACATCGCTTTCGTCAGTGAATATCCAAGGTTATCATCTGAAACGATCTTGTCGATCTTGATATCGCCACGATGCGTGATCTCACGAATCATATGAAATCGTTGAAGTACATATTTGGATCATTGATGAGACCATAATTCTTTAGCCTGTGTTGTAGCCTAGCTCACCTGCTAACAGAATTACTCCTAATCTAATTAGGAATTTTATAGATCCAAAATGCTTCTTTTGCTGCCTCAACCGCAGCAATGTATTCCGCTTTTTTTGTTAAATAGGCAACAGTATCTTGCTTGGAAGATTTTCAGCTCACTATTCCGTTGTTCAAACAAAATATGTACCCTTATTGCTACTTACAGTCGTCTTTATTGATTTGGAAACTTGCAACGGTGAACCCAGTCACCTCAAGTTCTCCATCTTCATAATTACGAAAGCATCCTTAGTTCGTCTAAGATAGTAAATGATGTTCTTTATATCAATCCAGTGACCATCACCTGGATCGGCCTGATTGTGACTTTAGATGCTCAAAGCATATGAGACACCAGGTCCCGTACATGTCTAACAATGCACGATCTCTCAGAGAGCGCCAACAACTCTTAGATCTATCATAGTAGATCATTATTCCTTGAACAAAGGTTGCCTCTCCCAAGTATTCCATGGAGAATTTTGATGAAAGCCAAGCTTTCACCAATTTTAATATGGGAATGTCATTACTAAGAAGCAATACCTCATCAACGTTTAGGACAATCATTGTCAGTGCGCTCCCACTAACCTTCTTATATATAGAAGAATCATCTTCGTTTTGAATGAAACCATATACCATTATGATCTCATCAAAACATTGGTTCTAAGAACGCAATGCTTGCTCCAATCCATAAATGGATCGATTTAACTTGCAAACCTTGCTTGCATGTTTTGGCACGACAAAACCGTCAGAGTGTTGTAATCCTCCAAAAGGTTTCCGTTAAGGAAAACGAATTTGACGTCCATCTGTTATATTTCCTAATCGAAATATGCAGCATTGGCAATCATTATTTGAATGGTAATCATTGCAACAGGTTAAAGGTTTCGTTGTAATCAACATCATGTTGATGATGATACCCTTTCGCTACAAGCCTAGCTTTGTTCGTTTGTATATTGTCATCCATGTTTGTCTTCAATATGAAGACTCATTTGCTACCAATAGGCACAATGCCTTCTGGTACATCAACCAGTGTCCAAACTTGGTTGGTATACATAGAATCCATTTCGGACTTCATGGCACTTTGCCATAAATGGATTCGATACCTTGTATCGCTTCTATATACGTAGTTGGTTCATCTTCCTCAATGAGATTGATATCTACATGAGGTAAGATCAGAAACCCATACCTCTAAGGTAGTTTTCTAACTCTCTCCGACCTACACGGTTCTTATGTATTAGAAGATTGTGGGACAGTCTCATCCTTAATGAACTGTTCGTGTTTCGTGAGAGGATTAGTGCCAGGAATAGTATTACGCTGATTTTCATTTAGTTCTACTTTCCTCCCACTTACCACTGTATTTAGGAATTCCTCTAAGGAAAACCGCATGGAGAGTAACAAATATTTTTATTCTCTTGTGAGTTGTGGAATTGGTTTCCCTTGGATAACCAATTACAAATAGGCACTTATCCAATTTGGGTTGTAGTTTGGTACCATTCAAACATATGTCTAGCATTCCCAAATCTTCGGGAATGAGAAACTCAATTTTTTTCCCTGTCCATATTTAATATGGAGTCTGTCCAACAGACTTTGATGGAACCTTATTCAAAATAAGTATTGCACTATTCAATGCGTATCCCGTGAAGGAAATTGATAGCTCAGTGTGACTCATCATTTACCTTACCATGTCTAACAAAGTTCGGTTTTTCCATTCGGGCACACCACTCAATTGAGGTGTTCTGGGAGGAGTCCACTGTAAAAGAATACTATACTCTTTCAAGTAATCGAGAAACTCACTGTTCAAGTATTTTCCACCACGGTCCAACTGTGATGTTTTAATACTTTTACGAGTTTATTTTTCTATTTTGTGTCGAAACTCTTTGAATTTATCAAAAGTTTCCGATTTATATTTCATAAGAAACACATAACCATAACGCGATGCAATATTCATAAAGGTTATGAAGTATTCATATTCACCTCTAGTCTAGCTAGATATGGTCCCATATATGTCACTATGAACGAGGGCTAACAACTCGGTGGCACGTTTTTACCGTTAAAAAGCGTTTTAGGAACTTTGCCTAATAAATAAGATTTACAGATATCATATGAATTAGGATCAAATCCGTCCAAGTATCTACTCTTCCGAAGAGTGGATATACGAGTCTTGTTAATGTGCCCTAGACATCAATGCCATATATAAGTCTCATCAGTGTTACTTAGTTTGAGCCTTTTGTTTGTCATGTTATATGTTTGAGATTCATTTATATTCAAAATATAAATACTATTATTCACATCTAATATGTATATCTCAATATCATATTTATAAACAAAACACCCAGTGTTCTGGAACATAAAGGTATACCCGCAATGGGATATAGAAGTCAAACTAGGTATATTGTAATAATTTCCTAATTTAAGTACATGCCCAAAGAGCAGTTCGAAAACTTAGGTTCCCACAGCCAAAACAGTGACTCTCGTCCCGTTTCTGACTCGCAGGTCGATCTCATCTGAAGCCAGTCTCTTGCTTATCAGTAGATCCCACACATAATACATATGTATGTACCACATTCAGTATCAAAATCCAATTTTAAAACTAGTAGCGGACAAGGTTATTACAATAACAAACATGCCCAAAGTTGGAGCCTTGCCCACCTTTATTTCTTTCATGTCTGCCTTGTCTATGCGGCGATCACGCTTCCACTGACCCCATTTGCCACAGTTTAGGCATACATCTTGGGATATGTCCTTTGTCTTCCTAGAAGACTGTGACGATTTTTCCTTTGCCCCTTTTCACACCCCAAGAAGCCTTGGCTTTCTCGAATGTCGAAGTAAGATACGCCTTGCGCTTCTCGCCCTTTTGGAAGCTCTGGCTCTATCTCGTAGAGCATAGCCATTAACTCTCAAAGAGTTTTCTCTTGGTTCTTTATGAACCCGCCCAAGCATTCGGGCAGAGACTGTAAGATCAAATCAATGGAAGTCTCAGCCTCGTAGGTAATGCCCAGCTAACCTAGCTATCCGATGTCATCAATCATCTGCGACACATAGTGCTTGACAGATGTACCATCTGACATAAGCGAGCGAAAAAGCTTCTTTTACAATTCGTACTTCTAAGATCTAAGGTTAGATCTATGACGATCCTTTAATTTCAACATCTTGGTATAAAGATCTAATCCTTTACTTTGACGATGAAATTAAGGAGTCATTACGGCAAGCATGATGGATTGAGCAATAAAGTTATTATCACGATGAGTCTTCCTAAGCTCATGCTCTACTATTTTCTCATCTTCTAGCTCAGGGTCCGAGAGGTTTCTCTATCCAATAGAGTAACTTCTCATCTCCAAGGTCTATCTTGATATTCATTTCCCAATCTGGGAAATTTACTACGTTAAAAGACATTTTCACCTAGGATTATGTCCCTTAACGGTAGTCTTTCAGTTATCTTGATTGCTATAGTCTAAGTATCCAGTCAACGATTTTTGGGTACACTCAAAATGCAATGGTTACTATAATGTAATTATATAACCAACTACAAATAGAGTTGTGTGTTGTACAGCTTAACTTTTCAAAGAAAGCAATATTAAATATTAGTCCAACTAATATATATTTATATCGACGATAAATAAAATAAAAGAGCGTGTGTTGGCAAGTATTTAAATGAAATTGAAAATTTAATACTAGCCTCTCACTATTTTTTGGCGAGCTTCTAACACTCTGTGGAGTTCTCGGGAAACCGAGTTTCCCAGTGGGCTAGGATCCCGTTAAATAACACACAACTTTGACTTTGGCCAACAAGCTATATGAAACATAACTAGGTAGATCTCTAATATCAATTGGATCCCATCCAATTCCTAGATCCGGTAGCTGGACCTCCAAGTCCGAGATATATATCCAATATATATTTCCTAACCTTTTCCTCTGAATCAATTAAGACTTGCCTTTGGCTTAACAAACTTAATGATTACAGTTAAGCGCGGCCCATTGACAGTGGGAAAGCTTCGTAATCCACGTCGATGAACTAGAAGTGACCTTGACTTTGGCAACAAGTCACAACCACCCAAGACATGCGATATGGAACAAAGCTTTCGTGGTTCAAATACAACTGCGGTGGACATTGATCTTGACTCTGGCTAACAAATCAATGCCAATCTTGGATCTTTGGAGAGAACCACTCAATGGAAGGAAAACACTTAATATTTGAGTGGGGGGTTTTTCGCATAAATTAGCATTAATTTATGATCTTTAATTAAGTCTCATCATACACCCTTAAGCATGCATTCTAAAAGTATAATAAGGCGCGAATAAAATTAATAATGATATGCGGATGAATATATAATAATTTTTTCCTAGAATAAATCTCTACATTTCCTCTCTCCCCCTAGCACTATTCATACTTCTACCCAATTACATAATACATTAAAGAAACCTCATTTACATTGAGGGTAATTGGTGAGAGGAGAAATACAATGAGAAAAGAGATAATAGGCTGGACAAGCAGGTTCAATTTAATAAATTCTAAATTTATTACAATAATTTCCAAAATTGCCCACACCCTTCTAATATCCATCTGATATACATTATTCATACATATACGTCCAAGTATTCACACAAAGCATGTTAGTCAATCAATCTAGTCCAATTAATTAATCTTTGAATTAATGACCATCCAATGTTCACACAACGATTTGATTTGAGTGAGTCCAACTCGTTTAAGAATAAATACTTAAGTTTGTATTCTTGAATTATATCGAACTATAATTTTAAATGCAATTTAAATTGTATCCAATACTAATTCGTGTTTAATTCCAATTAAACAATTACATTTTTTTATGTACCTTAAAGACTTGGATTGCAAATCAATCTTAATGGGGTCTCAAAGGCCCAATTAGCATCCAATACTTTTAATTAAAGTCCAATGGACTTTCAATTAATTTTTTAGGCATGGGCTTTGGCCATTATGGATCAAACCCAAAAGCCAAGGCCCAATTAGGAATCACCCTTTGCCCAAAAATCAATTTTGGCCCATTAAGCCAATTAAATTATTAAAAGCCTAATAGTCATATTTGAAATTAATGGAAATGGTTTTAGGCCCAATTGGATACAAACCAATTGTCCAAAACCAAACTTGGCCCAACCAAGCCTATTAGCCCAATTACAACAATTTAAATTAACATATTAATACCAAACACATTAATTCAATTAAAGTGTAATTAACATAATTAATCAACTAATCTAAGGTTTCTAAAACACTAATTAATCCAATTAATCATACTCACTAATTCCAATTCATGTCCAACACAAATTGAAGCAAAACAATTCATTCCAACATGCTTAGGCTCACGGTTTTGGCAGGGAAATTATCATGCAATTTGATTTCAATGCAATTAAATCAACATCTAATCATACATTTCATGCCAACAACACATCCAATTGCTAATTTTCAAAAAAAAAAAAAAAAAAATCACCATGAGCTACTCTATAGTAGTATTCGGCCATGTGGTAGGAATTAGGGATTTTTGATCTAATCAATTTATCTCAATTCCAAAGATGCACAAATCCAATTCATCATCATACAAACATAAACCAATAATCAATTTATACAAATTATGCTCCAAACATAAAATCCCCAAATTAAAGTTCATAAACTTTAGAATTCAAATCAAGCTTATGATGGCTCTGATACCATTGTTAGTGTCCTACACATGCCACAAGATCACTAAGATGATTTGTGTGTGAATAAAATCAAAGAAAGTTGCGGAAGAACATACAATGATCGGATGAAGTTCAAGACTTTTTCTTTGTTGTAGAAGCTCTAAGCATTGCTTTTGAGTTCCAAACTCTTGGGTGAGTTTCCCTATCACCTTTCTTTGACTCCCAAAGTGCTAGTGTAGAACACAGAAATCGGCGATGCTGTTCGGGCCAACGGCCCGATCGGGAGTACAGAGAGCCCGCAGGGGGACTAAATCAGAGAATAAAGGAATCGCCACCCAGCGTGAACTGGGAAATTATTTAAGGCCGCACTTACCCCTCACAAGGGAAAACCTCAAATCGTTGGGTTCAGAATGGTCTCTTACTTATGTCAATTGTAATGAACGGATCTATGCGATAATATAACCAAGTCTACGCAACATACACATGCAAGATTAACCAATATCCAAGTTTGCACACATAGGAATAAACAAAATAAAAGCGAGCACGTAATCTCATGAACATATTAAATAGAAAAATGTGAAAACGTAAATAAATAATAACAGTATAAACATAAATATCGAAAAGAGATAATTAAGTTCCCAACTTGAAGGAAATAACTAAAGAGACAATCATGCATGGAAATAAACGTGAGGTGATGCGATACAGAAAAGAGACAAATAACAAGAATGAAAAAAAAGATATGCGACCAAGGCCAACATCTATATAGGACCTAGAATGCTCGATTGAACATGTCTCGCGTTCAATCAAACAAACTTCATCCGACGCAGCAAAACACCGTGGTAAAGGTAGCCCTTAGGCTTTTTGTCCCTCGAACGGAGGACCTTTAATCCAACGTGATTTGCCCATGTGCATTACATTATCATTGCATAAAATATAGCATGTGGAAAGTAAATGGCGGAATAATGAACAATGGATGAACACAAGATTAGATAAAATGAAATATGTGTCGTTTCCCAAGCAGTACGTGGAGTTGTATCCCAAGTACAGACTGCACTACCGTCCATTCGGATTCAGCTACGAAATTTACGCCTGAGTTTCCATCCGATATACCGTAAGAGATAGCACCGACCATTTAACATAATGCCATCATTAACCCAATGTATACATGAAATGCATGTGATGTAATAACAATACATAACAGAAGCGATAAATAATAAACTAAGTGAGAAATATTAAAGGGAAGATAAATGACTGAAAGTAAAATACGGAACAGTAAAGCAATGATAAATATAAATTAAAAGTGAAACAGAAATAAAGATAAATGCGAAATATTAAAGAGATGTGACCAATAACTTGGCCGTTTTTAATATAGGACTTCGCATGCCCGGTTAGACGTATTCCACGTCCAACCAAGCATGCCGTGTCCATGATAACAAAATAAAATATAACAAAGGGTGCCCTCGGGTCTTACCTTTTAATTCGCTTCCCGGGAGTGCGTTGGGACGTCACCTGAACTTTTCTGGTTCACAGTTTCGCTCACAGTTTTGGTGTTTCATCTGCGCTTTCCTCACTATTTTTGACCTTTTTTGGAGGCTATTTTTGGACTATTTTTACGTCTTCTTGCAGTCTCACGTGGATGGCAGGCTTTGGTTGATTGAAAGGGTTATTTTGTTCTTTGTGAGCAGTCGGTGGATGGGTTTGTTTCATTTAGCTCATCGTTCACTGCTTCACGATTCAGGTGGCTTCCTTTTGTTTAATTTATTTGGTCAAGGCAATGTGATTTGTTGTGGTTTTATTTGTTGAAAATGTGGTTGTTTGTTGCTTTATTTTTATTTGGTTATTTGGTTGTTATCTGGTCAATTTGGTGATGGAATGGCTCTCGTTTCTTGGCTTAGTTTGGTGGCTGTTTGCTGTGTTTGTTGTAATCGGCTTAGTGTGTGTATTCAATGGGCGTGTGACTGTCGTGTGTGGCTATCTTGTTTGTTCGAATGTGAGTGTTTTTCTTGAGTGTCTAGGGTTTTCCTAAGGGTGATGGTGCCGTGAGAGATTGAGAGTGTGAGAAAGAAGAAGGCCATGAGTATAGAGTTAATTCTCTCGTGCCTATACAGCCGAGTGGATCTGTGCATGTTTAGGTTTTTGTTGCTTCGTTTGTTGGTTTGTTTTGGGTGAGAGAAAGAGAGTGTGAAGAGATGGAGTGAGAGGCGTGTGTGTTTTGTATTGGTGAAGGGCGTCTGCATGTATTGAAAGTGGGACGTGAGAGAGGGAGATAAGAGAAGGCTGTGTAGGGTTTATATTATTTGTTTGTTTTTTAGAGAGAGGGGTCGAGGGCTTGTTTGAGAGAGACAAGGGTTTTCATTAATTTTTTGTGTAGTTGATGCTGTGAGAGTGAGTTGGTCGGGGATGAGCTGTAGAAGATGAAGCTGCGTGAACTTGTCTATGGTTGATTTCTATGTTGTGAAGATTGAGAGGCGTGAGCATGAAGAGGAGAGAAGCCCCCATGAGTTTAGGGTTTTGTGTTATTTTTATAGTGGTGCATGCTTGGGTTGTGCATGGGTTTTTAAAAGGTAACAAAATCATATATAAAGGGATGTATTTTATTTAGTTTATTTAGGGAAATAAATTTTGTATTTTTGGTGGGGAATTTCTTTAAATTGGTAGATGATTTATTTAAATTAGGAAAAGATTTATTTAATTTAGGAATGAGATTTAATTTGATTTGTTTTAATTTGTGACAAATCAAATTAAATCCCATTCCTAAATTAAATGTCTTATTTATTTTTGGATTGGGCTTTGGGCGAAATGGGCTTTGGATGGGTGCGGGGATTCTGGGCCGAAGATAAAATTTTAAAACAGATATTAATTGAGCGAACCCGAGGCCGATTAGCGAGTTAAATTTGTTGATATATTTATTTTTAAATTTTTCCTTTTCCAACATCTGTTTCCCACGATTTCCGCAACTTATCAGGTAGTGCCTACATACGAGGCTCATCATCGGGCTTTATGCAAAAATACAGTGTCTACAGCTAGCTTTGTCCAAAAATTGAAAGAAATTTTTCTCCCCCTTTCGGCCATGAGAGGTAAAAGAGAGAGGAATAGTTTGTTATGTTTTGTTTCTAAAATAAAAGGCAAGTATAAGTTTTTTTTTGTTTTTTTTTAAAAAAAAACTTGTTAAAGAAGCTTTGGTTGTGAAAAAAGTTACATTAAATGCAACCAACAACTTCCATCACACTTGTGACAAGTTGATGTAAGTTAGTGGGTCCCACCACTTTGAATTCAAAATTCAAGTTGCCTTAAACAACACACTTTGGGCCCGGTTTCGTTTAATCTGACTAAACGAATTTTCTGTTGCGACCTAATTAAATCCAATTTAATTGAATAATAATGCCTAGCAAATTTTTTTTTCTAAAGTAGCTTACGAATTAATTCCAAATTAATTCGTTCACTTGAATTAAAATCCAATTTTAATTTCGCATTGAAATCCAATTTCAATTAATATATCCGATATATTATTCAGCCCAATTAAATAAATTAAATAGAAAAATCCAATTTAACTATTAAATTTATTTTACCGATTAATTTTAAATTAACCAAGTTCTTTCTTCTACACGAATTAATCCCAGATTAATTTTATCTCTAATAATTAATCCCAGATTAATTTTCTCTCTCATAATTAATCCTAGATTAATTCTGTTCAGTCAAATGTCATCTGTGAATCTTTGGGAAGCGACCCAAGAGATCCTTGGATATGTTGGCAGTAAATGCCGTCATCAGACTATCCGAACACGTGCGTACCCAGTACCCCGTTCTTACCGATTTACAAGACATGGTTGGCTTCTAGCAAAGCACCGTGCCTACCCAATTCTCCAGAAATATATTCAATATCGAATATATATAATCTATATCAGGCGTAGTATACAATGTATTGCGTATTACGATCCAGTATCGGATATCACATGTTAGGCCTAGGGTTGGAATTGTGTCTGCCCCTTACAAAGCATATATTGGATCACTAACAACTAGTCTCTTTAATCGAATAATCATGACCTATTCATACTATCCCTATAGCTATAGCATTTATTAGTACTATCTTTGTATCCCTGCGTGATCATCATCTCCATATAACTAAAGTGATACTTTCATCTTGACATCACACCTAATACACTATAATTCTCAGTATAACCAGAAGAGGCATACACGGAACCTGTTAAAGCTCTGGACGATCAAAACCAAAGTATATTGATTGTCGCAAGTATTAGCGATGCAAGTCTCAGGTTAAGACCACATACACCTACCCTGATTCGGATTCCCATAGACACATAGTCATAATACCAATGGAAATCCGATAGGTCTATCCAGAGCGAAGCTATTCCAGATCCAACAGCTAACAAAACCTCATATCACACTTGTATAAGTATCATATACTTAAATATGTAAGAACTATGTCGTGTAGCTTCCATAATGTGCACAAGTGCAATACTAGCCTATTCCGTATTATCGATGTCCAATCTCGATAATACTATGACTAGAGATATTTAATGATCAAACCTTTCGTGGATTAATACTGTCTCATAACTTATTAATCTGGTACTAATCATATGGAATTTTATCATTTATATATCCAAGTAATCCAATTACAAATGATAAAATAGCAATTCCTTTGTCATATAGTTAATTTATACAAAGAACACAATGTCTTTTACAAACAGTGATGCTATGTCATAATTGTCCAACACTTTCTTCTTACAATAGAAGCACTCATTTTAGGCATTCTTTTCCTTATTTTTCTTCGATATGCCTCCAGTGGGCTTAGATTTCTTATAGACTTGTTTCTTACCCTTTCCCTTTTTCTTGCCCTTGTGGGACCAGAGATAGCAAGAATAGCCCCTTTATCATTTCCCTCAACCTTCAAGATGTTTTCAACATTTTCATAGCTCTTTAATGAGCCATAAAGCTCACTACGTGACCTAGTTTGTAACATCTGGTAAACCTGACGACTTGTATGGTACCAGAGACTGAAGTCTATTACAATTCGGAGGCATAATGCTTGATATAAGTCATGTTGAAGCAAGTATGTGCTCATAGAATGAAATTCGAGACATTCGAAAGATTCCTTGAAATTTTGAAGCAAAACTTAGTTTACATTCTACCTCAAACAGCATTTAGTAATCGGGTCGTAACATTTTCATACGATCTCCAATTTTTATGAACTTTATATCTTCGGAAAGCTTAGACTAAGAACTGAAACTTCTACGTTGAACATTTTTCCATATTCGGATAAGATATAAGTCGAAAATTCCAATTCCACGACTAGTATAGTAATTCGTGAATTAACTAGAATTTGGTGATGTGGCAAAATATGGACCATTCATTTACAAAAAAAAAAAAAAAAAATCAAATCTTGCTCTATAAAGATTTATTTATTAAGTCTTAATCTTAATATTTTTTATTAACTGGCCACTAATAAAATTGATTAGGTAAACTTAAAATGAACTAGACATATGAATTTTAAGTTTAAGATCTTAGACTCAATAGCCCACGATCTTCCTTGAGGATAGATAACCCTTTAATAGATTTCCTTACAGGATAGGAATATACCTGTCGGGCGGGGGTAGCTATAATTGGAACTTAAACTTAATGAATACAGGTAATTTGGTTGACATAGACATATGATTCAATTGGGTTATACTGGGTATTTATAATTGACCATCGGAAAAGACTTTTACATAATTTAGTGTTCCAGGTTAGTAAATCAATATATTACCCCACTATAAGATAACCACTTCATCTTTAAATAATATTGGAATAAATCACAACCTTTGATAGTTTTATAAAATTGAATTTTCATTAATCTACTTTCACGCAATTTTTATTTACCTGTTTTTAAGTTAATTTGTAAGTCACTATTCCAATTTACAAACAATCAATCTGTTAGATACTAGTAATCATTTGGCCTCATAAAAATTAATAGGTTAGGTATTAAGTCCTCATGGGATCGATACATTTTATACTACTTGAACGATACGTGCGCTTGCGTTATACGCGTGTGAATGCACCGATCACCTGTGTCTTAAAAGCCATCATAGATATCCGTTGGGTCAGAAAAAGGAAGAATTTCTCAAGATAAGTTTAACAAATATGGATATCGACGAGAAGGAAACTGAGGAACATAAAAATTTACGGCAAGGATAGAAATACCATTGTGAAAAAAAAAGAAAAGAAAAAAAAAGAAAAAAGGGAAAAAAAAAAGAAAAAAAGAGGAAAAAGAAAAAAGAGAGAGAGAGAAGTCCTTAATAGTTAAGTATAAGTCCGATGATGAAATTGTTTGCCCTAGGTTGGAACCTTAGAAACGATACTCGTGAGCCCTTATCTGATACTTTGAGTAGTTGATCTATGTTAGACTCGTGAGCCCTTAATCATAGGTTCTTAGCAGTAAAAACCAGAGTAGTTGGCAAGGTGACTAGTTGAAAAAATATTAGGTCGATGAATGACCGTTTGCTTAGATGTCTATCTTGATTTGCTTATGTTGTGATGTGTGGTATGATTGAAAATGAAAGAAAAGTCTGTAAAGAAAAGAATTGAACCACCTATAACCGATAAGCGTGAAGCTACCCATGGGTGAGTATTAGGACCACCATAAGAAGAAATGCTACCTTAAAGGGTAGGTGTGTTGAAAAAAAGAAAGAAAAAAAAAGTTCAAAATGAAAAGAAAGAAAGAGAGACAAAGGAAAAGAAAAATAAATTCATGCCACATTGAGCACGGAAAAGCAATTGCAGATCATAACTGAGACATCTAGGTTGGTTTTACCCATCGATCCCGATTTTTGAAACGAAATCATTGAGCTAGCTTACTTAAGGATCAAGCTGTAAAGGAACCTTTGTACATAGACACTTTGAGTCTGGCTTAGATAATTTATTCAAAGACTTGGATTTGAGTTGCATTGAGTGCTTTGAAGGATCTCCGATTTCGACACTGGGCATCCTTGAGGACGGTAATATGTATAACTATTGGGACTATCTCGTAAAAGGTAATGTAATATGTTGATATGGAACGTAAATCACATGATCCACTGTGGCCGAGTGCAAGTGATGAATGATAAAAAAAGCTAAGCCAAGTCTGGGGGCGACCAGTCTACCACCCCGCGAATAAGGGATATATTGGGATCTTGAGCCATGAGACCAAAGAAAATTGAGCAATCACCAGTACAAGGAAATTAAAAGCAGACCAAGGGGCGACCAGAGACATTTGTAGGCGAATGGCACCAAGGAGCACAAGGAAGACCTAACCCATCGGAATAAGAAATGCATCCATGTATACATGTATACATGTCACATACACACAATTTTTATTTTTTGATCGTAGGTTTTGAATAAAAGCGGCAAAGACAAACAGTTCGGGAACAGAGCCCACAATCAATTCAGTTTGGGAATAAAGCCCACAATCAATTCAGTTTGGGAATAAAGCCTACGATCAACACGGTTCGAGAATAAATCCCAGGGAACCAAGCCTACTCTCAACAAGTTCGGGAACAAAGCCCACTCTCTGCATAGCTCGAGTACAAATCCCACAGACAATTCAGTTCGGGAACAAGACCCACAATCGTGAACAAGACCCCCAATCAGGAACAAGACCCGCAGCTCAATTTGGGAACAAGGACCCGTAATTTAATTTGGGAACAAGACCCACAATCGGGAATAAGACCCGCAGCTCAATTTGGGAACAAGACCCACAATCGAGAACAAGACCGGCAACTCAATTTGGAAACAAGACCCACTATCGGGAACAAGACCCGTAATTAAATTTGGGAACAAAACCCACAATCGGGAACATGACCCGCATCCCAATTTGGGAACAAGGCCCATAATCGGGAACAAGACCCGCAATTCAATTTGGGAACAAGACCCACAATAGGGAAGAAGACCCTCAACTCAAATCAGGAACAAGACCGTCAACTCAGTTTGGGAACAAAACCCACTCGATGGTTCGAGAACAAGACCTAGGGGTCACAGCTCAATTCAGGGAATAAGACCCTCATCTCAATTCGGGGAACAAGACCCTCATCACAATTTGGGAACAAGACCCTCATCTCAACTTAGTAATGGTTTGGGAATGGATCATAACTTATCATCTCAGTTCGGTAGTGATTCCTAGAGATCGCAGCATCTTACAGGGATGAATGTGGGACACAAATATGGACGACGCTGTTTTAGGCTCGCAGCCTAGTTGGGAGTATGGAATAGCCCGTGGGGGAACTAAACCGGAAAAATGACTTGGAGTCGCCACCCGATGTGAACAGGGAAAATGTGATTAAGGCCGCACTCACCCCTCGCAAGGGAAGACCTCAAACCGTTGGGTTCGGAATGGTCCTTTACTTATGCCACTTGTAATGATATGATTTGTGCAATAAATTAACCAAATCCACGCATCATATATGCTCAAAAGTATTCTATTCCTAAGTTCACATGCATAAAAATAAATCCTATGTCTAAACTTACATATAACCTATATCTAAGTTTGCATGCTTAGAAAGTAAGTCATTATAACGGTAAACATACAATTTCATAAGCACATTATATTCATGGATATGAAAACGCAAGTAAATAACAATTACACAATCATGCCTAAAAGTAAAACGGAATAACAGCAAACACATAATTTCATAAACACATTGTATTTACACATACGGAAACATAAGTAAACGATAATTACTCAAGCATGCATAATGAAGAGAAGCAATTAGGTGCAAAATACAAAGAGATAATTCAAGAGGCAATTATATATTGAAATAAACATGCAATAATGCGATACAGAAACACAAATAACAGAATAATAAATGGCCCGACGAAGTATCGTGGCAAAGGTAGCCTTTTAGGCTTTTCTTCCCTCAAATAGAGAACCTTTAGACCAACGTAATAAGCCCATGCGCGTTACGTTATGATGCATGATTAAACAAGGAGATGGCATACAACAAGCAAATAACAGAATGATAAAAGTTGCGGCAAAACGTCATGGTAAAGGTAGCCCTTAGGCTTTTGATCCCTCGAAATGGAAGCCCTTTAACCTAACTTGATAAGCCCATGCGCATGACATTATAATGCATAAAAATAAACAAGACAAGGATATGGGACTTCGCATGCTCGATTGAACATATCTCACATTCAACCAAACATACTTTGTCCGGCTCGGTAAAGTACTGTCGTAAAGGTAGTCTTTGAGACTTTGTTTCTCTCAAATAGAGGACATTTAGACCAACATACTAAGCCCATGCGCACTATATCATCAACACATAAACAGATAACTTGCAGAAAATAAAAAAGCGAAATACTAAAAGGCGCGGTAAAGGACTGTCGTAAAGGTAGTCTTTTAGAATTTTCTTTTCTAAAATAGAGGACCTTTAGACCAACATACTAAGCTCATGCGCATCACATCACAATGCATATAAAATAAATAAAACAAAGATATGGGAATTCACATGCCCTATTAAATATATCTCGCATTCAATCGAACATACTTCGTCCGGTGCGGCAAAGTACTGTCGTAAATGTAGTTTTTTAGACTTTTCTTCTCTCAAATAGAGGACCTTTAGACCAACATACTAAGCCCTTGCGCACTATATCATCATTACATAAGCAAATAATATACAAAAATTAAATGGCAGAATGTAAAATGCGGATAATAAACAAATAAGATATAATAAAGCAAAATATGTGCCGTTTGCTCAAGTGGTACGTGGAGTTATCTCCCAAGTACAGACCGCACTACCGTCTATTCGGATTCGGCTACGGAATTTACATCTAGGTTTCTATCCTATATACCACAAGAGACGACATATTTTGCGATACATTCAAAGCTACAACATGCATCCACATTAGGAATATATTATATTTGATTTATTTTAATTTGGTATATGATTTTTTAGATTTGTTTTAATTTCACATGTGTTAAATATGTGTTTTATTATTTGGATGTGTTTTAAATGGGCTTGGGCATGTGGGTTTAGCTTTAGGCGTGTGGTTGGATTTTGGTAGTGGGCTTGGTGTGTGTGGGCTAGGTGTGTTTCAAGGGTTTTGGGCCAATGTTAAGTGGTTTGCGGGGGTTTTAGGCTAAAGGTGTTTTAAAGTAAAAATCCAACTAGTGAACCCGAGACTAAACAAGCGAATAAAATCCAACGAAATACTGATTCGTGGCTTTTCCCCTTCCGAAATCCGTTTCCCGTGACTTCCGCGACTTAAAAGGTACTGCATCTAAACGAGACTCATCATCGGGACATACATGTAAAAATGCAGTGCCTATTGTCGCCCTCACTTTGATGGGACTTGTGTAGTGTGTGACAATGATAATCCTATCAAAGTTTATGCAATGCATTTTTACTTACCTAGCTCGGCAACTGCCAAGTGACTTGCCTGTTGCGTTGAGTTGATTTTGGTTGCGCCATACCCGACGTGCTAAACCCCCATACCTGAGGTGTCGCGGTTGCGTCTCCATACTCAGAGTGTTGCAGTGATATCTCCATACCCGGAGTGCCATACCCGGCCTGTTAAACCTCATACCCGAGGCCTCACGGTTGCGTCTCCATACCCAGAGTGTCGCAGTAATATCTCCATACCCAGAGCGTCGCAGCAATATCTCCATACCCAGAGTGCCATACCCGACATGCTAAACCTCATACCCGAGGCATCGCGGTTGCGTCTCCATACCCATAATGTCACAGTAATATCTCCATACCCAGAGTGCCATACCCGACATGCTAAACCTCATACCCGAGGCGTCGCGGTTGTGTCTCCATACCCAGAGTGTCCAGTAATATCTCCATACCCAGAGTGCCATACCCGGCATGCTAAACCTCATACCCGAGGCGTCGCGGTTGCGTCTCCATATCCAAAGAGTCGCAGTAATATCTCCATACTCGGAGTGCCATACCCGACATGCTAAACCTCATACCCGAGGCGTCGAGGTTGCGTCTCCATACCCAGAGTGTCGCAGTAGTAATATCTCCATACCCAGAGCGTCGCAGTAATATCTCCATACCCGAAGTGCCATACCCGACATGCTAAACCTCGTACCCAAGGCGTCGCGGTTGTGTCTCAATACCCAGAGTGTCGCAGTAATATCTCAATACCCGAAGTGCCATACCCGACATGCTAAAACTCATACCCGAGGCGTCGCGGTTGTGTCTCTATACCCAGAGTGTCGTAGTAATATCTCCATACCCGGAGTGCCAGACCCGGTATGCTAAACCTCATACCCGAGGCGTCGCGGTTGCGTCTCCATATCCAGAGAGTCACAGCAATATCTCCATACTCGGAGTGCCATACCCGACATGCTAAACCTCATACCCGAGGCGTCGAGGTTGCATCTCCATACCCAGAGTGTCGCAGTAATATCTCCATACCTGGAGTGCCATACCCGGCATGCTAAACCTCATACCCGAGGCGTCACGGTTGCGTCTCCTTACCCAAAGTGTCGTAGTAATATCTCCATACCCGGAGTGCCATACCCGGCACTCTAAACCTCATACATGAGGCATCGTGGTTGCGTCACCATACCCAGAGTTTCGCAGTAATATCTCCATACCCAGAGTGCCATGGCCGACGAAACTGATACTGATGCTGATGTGGGACTCGCCCCCAGAGTGCCATACCTGGCAATACTGATACTGATACTGATGTGGGCCTCACCTCCTGGACTTATCCCCAAAATTGATATTAATACTGATGCGGGCCTCGCCCTCGGGACTCATCCTCAGATTGATACTGATATGGGCCTCGGCCTCAACTGATGCTGATGTGGGCCTCACCCCCAAACTGATACTGATGTGGGCCTCGCCCCCGGATTGATACAAATATGGGCCTCGCCCTCAACTGCTACCGATATGGGGCTCGCCCTCAATTGATACTGATTCCGATTCATTCCTGAGATCGATGCACTGTTGTTGCTTCTGATTGGTTTGTCTTTGCCACCTTCTCTTTTCCTCCTTCAAAACCTTGTGGATACAAAACAAACATAAAACACAAAAAAGAATGCAAGTGTGTTATATGTACGCATGCTTGCATGAATGAGTTTCCTATTCCGTTGGGTTAGGTCTTCCGCCAATTCTCTTGGTGACTGCTCGGTCTTCCATTCCTCAAGCAAAGTACTGTTTCAATCTGTCTACATTGATCGGCTTGGTGAACTCATTCCCTTTTAAATCTGACAGTCTCACTGCCCCAATTCCTATTTTCTGAATGGCTATCCTGTCTTTTCTGCTTGCTTCTTCCAAGGATTCCTCGTGTTCTAAACATCGCTGAGTTATCACAATACCAGGTTTGAATGCTTTTGTCAAATATACTCATGTTGCAAGTTGGAAGAAAGAGACTCCGGCAGGTAAGCGAAATGAACATCTTTATTATCATTACGAAAATGTTGGAACAAGTAGGCAAAATCAATATCTTTATAAAAAAATACAGGATCAAATAAATTAGGGAGAACAACTTCATTATCCACGACATCGCCTTCTTCCTTGGCCTACGGTTCTTCACTGTCGTCATCCCATATCCTCATGCAAGAAGTTTGGTGGTTGTAAGTTTGGAGGACAAAGCTTTCGGGTAGGCCGGAGCTAATCATGTAGGTAGGCGGTGAGACAGAGTGATAGTTAGGTAAAGGGTTATGGTTTGTATTGGGATGTTCTTTTTCAGGGTCGGGTATCTTATGGGAGTCTATGAGGTCTTGGATTTCATATCTGAGGCGAGCACAGCTATCAGTGTCTTGACCGTGATGCTGGTGGAAGTGACAATAATGGTTAATGTTGAGGTGTGGTGGGGGAGGATTTGGGAGTATTTTAGGCTCCAAGGGTTTCAAGAGTCCTTGCCTTGTCAATTTCTCAAGCACTTTGGATAAAGGTCTGCCCAGGTTGGAAAACCGTCGGTTCTTAATGGCAGTAACTTCAGCAGAAACAGGCTTAGCATCTGAGGATCCTCCAACAGTCCTCCTATTCAGACTATAAAACTTTCGATTCTCGACTTCCTCTTCTTCAATATCTATGACAGTTTCCCTCAACTGTCGGAAATCCGCAATCATAGAGGTCATCCTCCTCAACTTGCCATAGATGGAGGGCTTGGTACCCTTGATGATCATCTTTATTTGGTCCTTCTTCGAAGGCCGAGTCTGCACTTTTAGAAGATGGCTTCTCCAGCGATCTACGTACTCCTTGAAGTTCTCTTCCAGCTTCTGCTTGGTATTCTCGAAGTCGCGGAGTGACAAGTCAATCTCCAAGTATGTAACATACTGTTTCAGAAAGGCATCTTCCAGTTCCCTCCAATCTTCTTTAACTTTTCTCTCAAGGCCATGATACCAAACTATGGGTGCCCCCTCAAGCGACATCCCAAACATTTTCTGAACTTGGCGCTGTGATAGGCCCACTGAACTCATTATCGAGACATATTGCAGAAGATGGACCCCCGAGTCCCCATTCTCATTGAACTTGGCCATATCCAATATTTTAAACTGAGCCATCAGCTGCTCCTTAAAGGTCATCGCCTCATAATCCAACAAGTCCTCATGTTTACCCTTCAGTTTAAGGGTAACTGACTCCACCTGATCACGAAGTTTCTGTAACTCGGCCTGAGACCCGGCTATTCTTCCTGCGGCATACTCAGCCATATCATCATTAAATACAGGGATATCATCATTCAACCTGTTCGGAGGCTCCTCACGCCTCACATTCTCATAATCTCCCCCAGCACGGGCACAACCATATTAGCCATAGCAGCGGTCAAAGCTTACAATTATTCAGTAACCTTGGTGAGACCATTCTCCAGCTGATCCATACGAGATACCTCATTCTCTGATTTGCTCATATTTACTGACGGCCTTTTGATGAGTCTTCCTTCTTCCCTAACCCAACATATATCTATGATGGCTCTCTAAAGACACAAGGGGTTAGCGTGATGCGTGTATGCATGAGATGTGTGTGATGTATATAAGTTGGCCTTTTATCATTTTAAAGCATTCAATCACATTATCGAGAGGTGCAAACTTGTCCCAGTTGAAAAGGCCCAACATGTTTACACTTTTACGATAACATGGCTAAATAACTTCAAATGACAAGGGGCCCAATCACAGGATGGCCCATCAGCATTTAAGAAACTTTTGGCCCAATTGTAATATGATACGAACTTGTCCCAGTTTAAATGGCCCAACAAGTTCGCATTTCTGACAAAAGGTCCAACTGGATCCAAATGACGACGGTCTAAAACATAAACATAAAACAAATAATTTCTATTAGTTCTACGACTAAGGTTCTCATGTGTGTTTACGGGAGTGCGGACAAAGACTCTCGCTGACGAATGATTGCCCACAACTAGGACTCCCCACTCAAGGGTTCAAGCGACCAAGTGAGCACACCTTTTTTATACCTTACGGTACGTGCCAACGAGTTACGGTGTGTGACTAACTGTCGAATGGATTCCCCATTGTAGATTCCCCATTGTAGATTCCCCAGAGAGAGGGTGGAGCGAACTCTCTTAAATACCCAAGTCTCTTAGGCTCTTATCGCCTTGGTGAAAGGAATAAACAACGAGTCCTCCAAACTAGTCCGTCACAACGAGCTAAGAGTAATGGTTATCTCGGTGCCTTCACAGATTTTCCTTATAGAAAGGTAGTGAATGAAGGAAGACATCGAACCATCACATAGCCTTAACAATGCCTTTGATTAAACCCCCTTAACCCACTATAGACACGGTCAATTAAAGCACAAATCATACACATCACAAGACATGATTTCGGGGCCAATTCTATATCCCCAGTGGAGTCGCTAGACTGTGGGACACAGATATGGATGACATTTTTCTAGGCTCGCGGCCTAGTTGAGAGTACGGAATAGCCCGCGGGGGAACTAAACCGGAGAAATAACATAGAGTCGCCACCCGGTATGAACCGGGAAAATGTGATTTAAGGCCGCACTCAGCCCTCGCAAGGGAAGACCTCAAACCGTTGGGTTCGAAATTGTCCCTTACTTATGCCACTTGTAATGATATGATTTGTGCAATAAATTAACCGAATCCACGCAACATATATGCTCAAAAGTATTCTATTCCTAAGTTCACATGCATAAAAATAAATCCTATGTCTAAACTTACATATAACCTATATCTAAGTTTGCATGCTTAGAAAGTAAGTCATTATAACGGCAAATATACAATTTCATAAGCACATTATATTCATGGATACGGAAACGCAAGTAAATAACAATTACACAAGCATGCATAAAAGTAAAACGGAATAATGGCAAACACATAATTTCATAAACACATTGTATTTTCACATACGGAAACACAAGTAAACGACAATTACTCAAGCATGCATAATGAAGAGAAGCAATTAGGTGCAAAATACAAAGAGATAATTCAAGAGGCAATTATACATTGAAATAAACGTGCAATAATGCGATATAGAAACGCAAATAACGGAATAGTAAATGGCGCGGTAAAGTATCGTGGTAAAGGTAACCTTTTAGGCTTTTCTTCCCTCAAACAGAGAACCTTTAGACCAACATAATAAGCCCATGCGCGTTACGTTATGATGCATGATTAAACAAAGAGATAGCATATAACAAGCAAATAACAGAATAATAAAAGGCGCGGCAAAATGTCGTGGCAAAGGTAGCCCTTAGGCTTTTGATCTCTCAAATTGGAGGACCTTTAACCCAACTTGATAAGCCCATGCGCATGACATTATAATGCATAAAAATAAACAAGACAAGGATATGGGACTTCGCATGCTCGATTGAACATATCTCACATTCAACCAAATATACTTTGTCCGGCGCGGTAAAGTACTGTCGTAAAGGTAGTCGTTGAGACTTTTCTTCTCTCAAATAGAGGACCTTTAGACCAACATACTAAGCCCATGCGCACTATATCATCAACACGTCAACACATAAACAGATACATTGTGTTTTTGTACAAAATTAACTATGTAGTAATGAAATTGACTTTTATCTTTTTGTAATTTATTTACTTTGATATATAAATGGTAAAATTCCTTATGATTAGTTCCGGATTGAGATGATATGAGACAATATCAATCCATAAAGGTTTAATCATTAAATATCCCTAATCGTAGTATTATTGAGATTGGACATCGATAATGCGAAATAGACTAATATTGCACTTGTGCGCGTTGTGAGGGCATAACGACATAGTTCTCATATATTTAAGTATTGGATACTTATGCAAGTGCGATAGGAGGTTGTATTTTACCGATGGTACGGAAAACAGATTCGCTCTGGATAGACCCCGCGGAATCCCATTGGTAGTTTGTATATATGTCTATGGGAGTCCGCTTCAGGGTAGGTGTATTTGGTCTTAACCTGAGACTTGCATCTCTAGTACTTGCAGTCTTAACCTGAGACTTGCATCTCTAGTACTTGCGACAATCGATACGCTTTGGTTTTGGTCGTCCATGACTTTAACAGGTTCTGCGTACGCCTTTTCTTGGTTTATTGAGATTCGTAGTGTATTGGATGTGATGTCAAGACGGAAGTATCACTTCAGACATATGGAGATGATGATCACGCAGGGATTCAGAACTAGTTCTCTATTATGTTGCAACCATCGGGATAATATGACAATGTCAGGATTATCCGATTCAAAGAGACTAGTTGCTTGATATCTGATATGTGCTTCGTACGAGGCAGACACTATTCCAGCCCCAGGCCCTGCACGTGAACATCTGATACTGGATCGCTATACACAATACTACAGTATACGATGCCTGATATAGATCGTATATTCCATTAAGAATATTTCTGGAGAATTGGGTAGGCATGGCGCTTTACTAGAAGCCAACCTTGTCTCGTAAATCGGTAAAAACATAGTATGAGGTATGTACGTGTTTGGATAGTTCGACAATCGGATTTACTGCCAATATATCAAGGGATCTCTTGGGTCGCTTCCCGAAGATTCACCGATGACGTATGATTCGAGCATATTAATCTGGGATTAATTACAGAGAGACTTTATCTTGGATAAAGTACTATTTGAAGAGAGAGAAAGATTAATTTGGAATTAATCGGCAAAATAATATATTCGATATATTAAACGAAATTAGATTTCGACGCGAAATTAAAAATGTATTTTAATTCGGGCAAACGAGTTAATTTAGAATTAATTCGTTAGCGACGTGAATAGTAATTTCGCTAGGCATAATTATTTAATTACGTCGCGATGAAAGATCGTTAATTCGGAATTAGTGAAACCAAGCCCGGAAGTATTGGCGGGCCCACTCGTATTTCGAATCAAGTGGGGCCCATAAGTCACATCGCGAGTCACATCACTTATCACTTTAGTGATAGATATCTTATCACTTTTTTGGTGAGTGACATGCAGTTACTATTCATGATGGAGTTAGGTGTGGGCATTTAATGCCATTTTGGAGCCAAAAATTTGGGTTTTGACTTTGGAAGGATATACCAAATTTTGGTAATAGATTTTCATTAATGTGTTTTTAGAAAACAAAGGAAAACAAAAGAAAATTTTCTCTCCATCTCTTCACTATTGTTGTGACTCTCTCCAAAGAAAAGAAAGTTGTTTTCTTTCTTTCATCTTGCTAGCACAAACAAGAATCACACAAGGTGTTAGGGAAACCTTCCTAAGAGCAATTGAATCCTTTTAGCTTGGAGCTTGATCATCTTCATCAATAAAATTCCTCATTGGCCGAGATCTTCATCAAAGGGAGAAAAGTTTTGTGTTCATCACCTCAAAATCCGATCTTTGTAAGTATGATTCCGTCATGCTTCTTAGATATATTAATTCTTATTTCTATGCTTAAAATTATCTTGGGACACACCTAGTAACCCAACAATGGTATCAATGAGCCATTTTGAGCATGAAATGAACTTAAGGTAAAATTTGGGTAAAATCATTTTGAGCATGATTTGATAAAATTGATTGATTGAGTATACTTGAATGATGATGTATTGAAGTTATATATGATCAATTTCATGAAATATTGATTGGATCAAATTTTTACCCAATACTAGGCTTGGCCGAATGTCCCTTACCCTTATAAGTCATTGTATTTTTTGTTTCTTTGATCATTGGATGGCTTGAAATAATTGGGTAATGTTGATTTGTAATTCGATCGGATTGAAAATGAAATCGGACATAAAAACCCCATGAATGTCGTGAGTGAAGAAACATGTAATGAGATGATTTTTTGAATCAAATATGTTGGACATGTGTTGATGATGAAAAACATGATTAATGGTTAGATTAGTATTTTGGAAATATTGATTTAAAAGATTAATCATGACTTAACACTTTGGTTAATTGAATTATAAAATTTGAAATATTAAAATTTGATTAATTGGGCTTGATTTAGAATTGGGCTTGAAAGTGTTGTATTTGGGCATTATGGGCTTGGTTGGGCCAAGTTGATTTAGGCCAATTGGATTGGATCCATATTGGGCCTAAATCATTCCATTAAGTCCAAATATGACAAATGGGCTTTAAAACTTTAATTGGGGCTAATGGGCCTAAATTGGTTTTTTGGCATATAAGGGTGATTCCTTAACTTGGGCCTTGGTATTTGGGTTTGACCCATAATGATCAAAGTCCATGTCTTATGAAATCAATTGAAAGCCCATTGGACTTTAATTAAAGAACATTGGATGTTAATTGGGCTTTGAGACCCATTAAGATTAGATTTGGAATCTAAGTCGTTAAAGCGCATTAAAAAGTGTAGTCTTTTAATTTAAAATTAAAAAAAATGAATTAGTATTGTACACGTATTAAATTGGATAGTTCGATTTAATTCGAGAATTCATAATTTGAGTACTTATTCCAAACGAGTTGGACTCGCGTAAATCAAATCATTGTTTGAACATTGAATGATCACTAATATTCAAAGATTAATTAATTTGATTAGATTGATTGAATAACATGCTTGAATGAATACATGGATGTGATGAATGAATAGCGTATATCAGATGGATATTAGAGGGAAATGGTAGTTTTGGAATTTATTAAATTGGACATGCGTGTCCAGCCTTCTCTCTCATTATTTCTTTGTATTAACTTCTCACCTAATTCCCCTCAATGTTATGAGCTTTCTATTATTGTATTATGTAATTGGGTAGAAGTAGAATAGTGCTAGCCGGGGAGAGGAAATGGAGTGATTTGTTCTAGGAACAATCTGTTAAATATCCATCCGTATATCGTTATTAATTTAATTTTCGTGCCTTATTATGCTTTTAGAATGCATGCTTAAGGGTGTATGATGAGACCTAACAAAGATAATTAATTGGTTGTAACTTACGCGAAAAACCCTCAAAACATATTAATCATTTTTCCTTCTGTTGAGTGATTCTTTACTCAAGATCCAAAGTTGGCATTGGTTTGTTGGCCAAAGTCAAGACCTGTGTCAACTGCGGATGTGTTTGAATCATGAAGGCTTTGTTCCACATCGGTGTTTTGTCCAAGTTGTGATTTGTTGGCCAAAGTCAAGATCACTTCTTATCCATCGACATTGATTACGAAGCTTTCCATGTCAATGGATCCCGCTTAACTGGAACATTAAGCTTGTTGTGCCAAAGCCAAGGCTTAGTTGATTCAGAGGAAAAAGGTTAGGCAAATATATTGGAGATATTGGCATATATATTGTATATATATTTCGGACTTGGATGTCCACCTACCGGATCTAGGAATTGGATGAGATCCAATTGATCTACGAGATCTACCTAGTTAAATATCATACAGCTTGTTGGCCAAAGTCAAGGTTGTGTGTTATTTAACGGGATCCTAGCCCACTAGGAAACTGGGTTTCCCGAGTACTCGACAGAGGGTTAGAGACTCGTCGAAAAATAGTGGGAGGCTAGTATTGAATTTGCAATTTCGTTCAGATACTTAGCTTCACGCGCTTTCAAATTATTTCATCAAAATTATTTTATTAGTTGGACTAATATTATGTTATTTTTCTTGTAACAGTTTGACTGTACCCAAATATCGTTGATTAGATAGTTGGACTATCATAATCAAGATGACAGGAAAGGGAAATGTCAGAGACATTATCATGGGCGAAAATGTCTTCAAGGGCACGAACTTTTTCGATTGGGAAATGAATCCGAGGATAGTCCTTGAAGCCGAGAGGCTGCTATATACTATACAGACACCTCTTGGGCCTAAACCCAAACCTGATCAGTTACTTAAGCTGGAGCTTTGGAAGACTCACAGTGATGACAATTCTACTGCTCAGTCAATTATGCTTGCTGCTATGACTTAACATTTCCATCGACAGAACATGGAGTTGGATCCCTATAATATATTGGCAAGGTTGCACGATCTTCACCGATCTAACCGTAGATCCGCAGAGTTATGAGTTGCAGAAGAAGCTCTTCTGTGCACGTATGTCAGAAGGCATGTCTGTTGAGTCCCATGTGGCACAGATGATAGCTGACATTGACGAGCTGGCTCAGATGGGGATAGTCTTTGAGGCTGAGACTACCATAGATTTGATCTTGCAGTCTCTCCCCGACACTTGGAGAGGGTTCATCATAAACTATAACTTGATGAACCAAGATGATACTCTTGGAGAGTTGTTATCAATTATCAAGGAAGCTGAGAAGGATCTTCTCAAGGGCAATAAGCGCTAGGAGCACTTTGCTTCGACATCTTAGACACCGAGGGCTGGGCCCAAAGCGACTAGAGGTGTGAAGAAGAAGAAGCATAAGAGAAAGGGCAAGGCCAAATCGTCAAAGGCTTCTGGGAAGCCTAAGGAAAAATCTCAGGATGTATACCTCCAGTGCGGCAAGCGGGGTCACTGGAAGCGTGACTGCTGCGAGTATAAGGTGCTCCAGAAGGAGATTAAAGCGGGCAAGGCACCGACTTCAGGTATGTTTGTTATTGAAATAAACATGACTACTTCTAGTTTTAAAAATTGGATTTTTGATTCTGGTTGTGGTACTCACATATGTACTGATGTGCAGGATCTGCGGATTAGCAGGAGACTAGCCTCAGGGGAAATTGATCTATGCGTCGAAAATGGGGCAGCAGTCACCATTTTGGCTGTTGGCACTTTTGTTTTAGAACTGCCCACAGGGCATGTACTTGAACTAACAGACTGTTATTAGGTACCTAGTTTGACTAGGAATATTATTTCTGTATCTATGTTAACCCAATATGGGTATAGTTTTATATTTCGAAATACCGGGTGTTTTATATATAAAAATTATGTAAAAATTTGCACTGCTATTGCAAATAATGGTCTTTATATTTTGAATATAAATCAATCTCAAACATATAATGTAACAAACAAAAGGCTTAAAATGAGTAACAAAGATGAAACTTATATGTGGCATTGTCGTCTGAGACATATTAACAAGACTCGCATATCCACACTTTCGAAGAGTGGGTACTTGGATGGATTTGATCCAAATTCATATGACGTCTGTGAATCTTGCTTATTAGGTAAAATGCCTAAATCACCTTTTAGCGGTAAAGGTGAACGCACCACCGAACTGTTAGCCCTTGTTCATAGTGACATATGTGGGTCCATGTCTAGCTAGGATGATGCATCGCATTATGGTTATGTGTATCTTATGAGACACTAGTCGGAAACCTTTGAGAAATTCAAAGAGTTTCGACACGAAGTAGAAAAACAGATCGGTAAGAGTATAAAGACATTACGGTCAGACCGTGGTGGCTAATACTTAAGCAATGAGTTTCTGGATTACTTGAAAGAATATGGTATTCTTTCAAGTGGACTCCTTCTGGAACACCGCAATTTGGGGATGTTGGGCATACGTCAAGCATTTGGAAGGTACCAAACTTGAGCCCAAATCGAATAAAAGCCTATTCGTAGGATATCCTAGGGAAACTAAAGGATATTACTTCTATCACCCACGAGAGAACAAAGTATTTTTTGCTCTACATGCGGTTTTCATTGAGAATGAATTCCTAAATGCAATAGTTAGTGGGAGGAAAATAGAACTCGATGAAAGTTGGAGTGATACTATTCCTGGCATAGAATCCTCAACGGAACAAGAACAATCCATCCGAGATGAGACTGTACCACAATCTTCTATTACACAAGGACCGCGTAGGTCAGAGAGAGTCAAGAAACAACCTGAGAGGTATGGGTTTCTGATCTCACCTCATATAGATATTAATCTTATTGAGGATAACGAACCAGCTACGTATGAGGAAACGATACAAGATATCGATACCGCTTTATGGAAAGAAGCCATGAAGTCCGAAATGGATTCCATGTACACCAACCAAGTTTGCACACTGGTTGATGCACCAGAAGGCGTAAAGCCTATTGGATGCAAACGGGTCTTCAAGAAGAAGACCGACATGGATGGCAACATACAAAAGTATAAAGCTAGGCTTGTAGCGAATGGGTATTGTCAACGACATGGTGTCGATTACGACGAAACATTCTCACCCGTTGCCATGATTAAATCCATTCGGATAATGCTTACTATTGCTGCATATTTCGATTACGAGATATGGCAGATGGACGTTAAAACTGCTTTCCTTAACGGAAACCTTTTGGAGGATGTTTATATGCAATAGCCTGACGGTTTTATCGTGCCTAGACTTGCAAATAAGATTTGTAAGTTAAATCGGTCCATTTATGGACTGAAGTAAGCATTGAGGTCTTGAAACCATTGTTTTGATGAGATCATAAAAGAATATGATTTCATTCAAAACGAGGATGATCCTCGTGTATATAAGAAGATTAGTGGGAGAGCATTGTCTTTTATTGTCCTTTATGTTGACGATGTATTGCTTATTGGCAATGACATTACCATGTTAACGTCGGTGAAAGCTTGGCTTTTATTGAAATTCTCCATGAAATATCTGGGAGAAGCAGCTTTTATTATGGGAATAAAGATCTACCAGGATAGATCTAGAAAGCTGCTTGGACTCTCCCAGAGTACGTACATTGACAAAGTGTTGAAGAGATTCAACATGGATCAGTCTAAGATGAGACCGTTGATAGTGTTACATGGCGTATATCTATCTAAGGACATGTGTCCTAAAACTCAAGATGAGAGAGACAATATGAGTCGGATACCATTCGCCTCCACAGTCTGATCGATCATGTATGCCATGATATGTACATGACCTGATGTCTCCTATGCTTTGAGCATATGTAGTCGCTATCAGGCCAATCCAGGTGAAGGTCACTGGATGGCGATTAAGAATATCCTTAAGTATCTTAGACGAACTAAGGATACTTTCTTAATCTATGGAGATGGTGAGCTTGAGGTAACTGGGTATACCGATGCAAGTTTCCAAACCGACAAAGATGACTGCAAGTCACAATCCGGGTACATATTTTGTTTGAATAACGGAGCAGTAAGCTGGAAATCTTCCAAGCAAGAGACTGTTATCGATTCAACAACAGAAGCAGAGTATATTGCTGCAGCTGAAGCAGTAAAAGAAGCAGTTTGGATCCAAAAATTCCTAATTAGATTAGGAGTAGTTCGGTTAGTAGCTGAGCCCTTTCCATTATATTGTGACAATAACGGGGCTATAGCGCAGGCTAAGAAACCAAGGTCTCATCAACGGTCCAAGCATGTTCTTCGACGTTTCCATCTAATACGTGAGATCGTACATCGTGGTGATATTAAGGTCGAGAAGGTCACATCAGATGACAACATAGCAGATCCGATATATGCTTCGTACGTGGCAGACACTATTCCAGCCCCAGGCCTTGCACATGAACATCTGATACTAGATCACTATACACAATACTACAGTATACTATGCCTGATATAGATCGTATATTACATTAAGAATATTTCTGGAGAATTGGGTAGGCATGGCGCTTTGCTAGAAGCCAACCTTGCCTCGTAAATCGGTAAAAACGTATTGCGAGGTATGTACTTGTTCTGATAGTCCGACGGCCAGATTTACTGCCAACATATCAAGGGATCTCTTGGGTCGCTTCCCGAAGATTCACCGATGACGTATGATTCGAGCATAATTAATCTGAGATTAATTACGGAGAGACTTTATCTTGGATAAAGTACTATTTGAAGAGAGAGAAAGATTGATTTGGAATTAATCGACAAAATAGTATATTCGATATATTAAACGAAATTAGATTTTGACGCGGAATTAAAATTGGATTTTAATTCGGGCAAATGAGTTAATTTAGAATTAATTCGTTAGCGACGTGAATAGTAATTTCGCTAGGTAAAATTATTTAATTACGTCGCGACGAAAGATCATTAATTCGGAATTAGCGAAACCGAGCCCGGAAGTGTTTGCGGGCCCACTCACATTTCGAATCAAGTGAGGCCCACAAGTCGCATCGCGAGTCACATCATTTGTCACTTTAGTGATAGATGTCTTATCACATTTTTGGTGAGTGACATGCAGTCACTATTCATGATGGAGTTAGGTATGGGCATTTAATGCCATTTTGGAGCCAAAAATTTGGGTTTTGACTTTGGAAGGATATACCAAATTTTGGTAATAGATTTTCATTAATGTGTTTTTACAAAACAAAGGAAAACAAAAGAAATTTTTCTCTCCCTCTCTTCACTATTGTCGTGACTCTCTCCAAAGAAAAGAAAGTTGTTTTCTTTCTTTCATCTTGCTAGCACAAACAAGAATCACACAAGGTGTTAGGGAAACCTTCCTAAGAGCATTGGAATCCTTTTAGCTTGGAGCTTGATCATCTTCATCAACAAAATTCCTCCTTGGTCGAGATCTTCATCAAATGGAGAAAAGTTTTGTGTTCATCACCTCAAAAGCCGATCTTTGTATGTATGATTTCGCCATGCTTCTTAGATGTATTCATTCTTATTTCTATGCTTAAAATGATTTTGGAACACACCTAGTAACCCAACATAATATGCATTTTAAAGGTTCCTTTAATTTTATTGCTAGACATTCTCTGAGGACATTGTATATATAGCTATTATTTTCTTTTATTTCTTTTCCATTTGTTTCTTTTGTATTTTTTCTTTTATGTGTATTTTATTGACGTTTATGGGTATCGTCACTCTAAGCCCTCACAAAACTACAACTCGTCCACTAGGGAACACCTAGGGGTTTAAAGACTTGTTGCATACACTAAATAGAACCGTGATCCCTACGAAAGTGGCTTAGTTTAATGTAGTTTCAGTTATTTATTTTATTTTATTCTTTTGCTCGGGGACTAGCAAAATCTTAGGTTTGGGGGTGTGATGAGAGGAAAATATATCACTATTTCCCGCCCATTTGACCTAATATTTTATTTAGTTTCTCGGGTTTGATGAATATTTTGATATGTTTTTGTTTATTTTACAGCCAAAATAAAATAGAGACTCAATGAAACCAATCAGAACGAAATATGGAATAAATAAAGGCAAAAACTGGACTTGACATTTAGATTTTAGAGGTTGGAAACATGAAATGGCGTTCTAACGATGTACAATTTTGAAAATATCAATTTTGCATAAGTTTCGTATTTTGGCCATAACGTTCTACTTCAATATCGGATTGAGGTAATTCAAGTTCTAGATTAAAGAAGACTCAACGATCTACAATTTCGATGTTCATAATAATTTCGAATTCTGAAGTTGTCATGATCAAAATTGAAAAAACATCTGGAAGTATGTTATATGTAATTATTAAAGTCATTTTTAAAAAAATTAATGAAAATTATCAAACTTCCACTAAACACGCTTGCATGTTTGGTGTAGGATTTGGTGCCATATTTTGTGCCATGTTTGGTGGAGAAATTTGTGGAGAAATTGGTGGAGGCAAAACTTTACTTATAAATACCAAGCCATTTCATTTGTCAATTTCATACTTTCCTTGATTTCTTAATAAGGAATTAAGGATTGTATGTTGTGTGTTTTATTTAGTAGTTCTGTAATGTATTTTTATTTTTATTTTTAGTAATAATAGTTTATTTGTTTTTACTTTCTTTTATGTTTAGTAGTTAATTTCTGCTATGGGAAAGGGTAAAACTTTTAATACGATAAGGTAGATTAATATCACTTAATTTATAATATGAAAATTATAATTTAATAATATGGATTAAAAGTTGATACCGCAACTAGTTAAAGTTTATCAGTGGGATATGAGTGTAGTACCTCATAATTTAATATCGGCAATGCAAGTGTGTAAGCTCATTCGAAAAAAAAACATGGGTTACTTAGCCTATGTGACAGATAATATAGTGGAAGCAAAGGGCATTGAGCAAATTCCAGTGGTAAGGAAGTATTCTGATGTCTTTCCAGATGAGTTGCTAAGATTACCATAGGATAGAGAGATTGAGTTCTGTATAGATGTGGTTCCAAGCAAGCAGCCTATATCGATCCCTCCATATAGGATGGACCTTACATAACTCAAAGAATTGAATGCGCAGTTGCAAGACATTTTGGATAAGGGTTTCATTCACCCCAGCGTGTCTCCATGGGGCACTCCAGTATTATTCATGAAGAAGAAGGATGGAACACTTCGGTTGTGTATAGATTACTGACGGCTAAACAAGGTAACGATTAAGAATAAGTATTTGTTACCGAGGGTCAATGACTTATTTGATCAGCTACATGGGGCACAATATTTCTCAAAGATCGATTTTCGATCAAGATATCATCAATTGAAGATTAGGGGGAATGATATACTGAATACAGCCTTTCGGACTAGATATGGACATTATGAGTTCTTGGTAATGTCATTTGTCTTTACTAATGTCCCCGTGGCTTTCATGGATCTGATGAATAAGGTATTCAGACCTTTTCTAGGTCGATTTTTGATAGTCTTCATTGATGGTATTATAGTATATTCATTGAGTGAACATGATCACGCAGAGCACTTGTACCAGGTGCTGCAGACGTTGAGAGAACACAAGCTATTTGCCAAGTTCTCTAAATGTGAGTTTGGTTGTCCAGTGTTGTGTTTCTGAGGCATGTTGTGTCAAAAGAATGAATCGGTGTAGACTCTTAAAAGATTAAAGCCATCCAAAATTGGCACCGACCTACAAGTGTGACAGAGATCCATAGCTTCCTGGGGTTAGTACAATATTATAGAAAGTTCGTAGAGAATTTCTCCTAGATAGCTGCCTTATTAACACGGGTGACTCAGAAGAATGTGAATTTTGAGTGGTCAGATTACTATGAGAAACATTTCTAGAAGCTTAAGCGGCAATTGACTACCGCTCTTGTTCTAGCCTTGCCAACAGGATCAAGAGGGTTTATGGTGTATTGTGATGCTTCTAGAGTGAGATTGGGATGTGTGCTGATGCAAAGAGGGAAAGTTATTACATATGCTTCCAGACAACTAAAGCCCTATGAAGAGAATTATAACACCAATGATTTAGAAATGGCTACAATATTTTTCGCCTTGGAGTTATGGCGACATTAGTTGTATGGCGAAAAGTTTAAGATTTTAACTGACCACAAGAGTCTCAAGTATATCCAGAGTCAAAAAGATCAGGCAATGGATTGAGTTACTGAAGGATTATGACTGTTCAATTCAATATCATCATTGTAAGGCTAATGTGGTAGTAGACGACTTAAACAGAAAATCCATGGGAAGCTTAGCTCATTTTTCGATTGAAAGTAGAAACCAGCTAGACAAATACAGAAATATATTCTTGACAGAGTGAGTTTTCAAGTGACATTTCAAGGAACATTGTTGGAGGAGATTCAAGTCCGATCCACCATGATAGATGAGATTATAGTAGCCCACTTCTCCTAAAAATGCAACCAATCAAAAGCAGAATAAGGGAAGACACAGATGATGAGCATCACATAGATAATGAGGGTTTTATTAGGAAGAATAACAACAGTTATCAGACAAGTATTCAAATGGCTCATTTCGAGGCTTTGTATGGTAGAAAGTCCAGATCCCTAGAAAGATGGTTTGGAACTGGGGAAAAAAAGTTACTTGGGCCTGATTTGGTACATGAAGTAGTAGAGAAAGAATGAAAATGGCTTAAAGTCGCCAGAAACGTTATGCGGATTTCCGGGGGAAGGATTTGGAGTTTCATGTAGGAGATTCAGTATTCTTAAAATTATCTCCTTTTAAAGGAGTAGTGAGATTCGAGAAGAGGGGTAAGCTTAACCCTAGGTATGTCAGGCCGTTTCAGTACTTCGTAGAGTTTGAGGGAGAGCGTATGAACTGGCGCTTCCACCTAGTATGGATATGATTCATCCTGTATTCCATATATCCATGTTACACAAGTACCTGAAGATGAATTACATGTATTGGAGCCCCAAATAGTCGATGTTCACCAATACTTGTCCTATCTAGCACCACCAATAGCGATAGTAGACAAAGAGACGAGGAAGTTACGTTCAAGGTGGATTCCCTCGGTTAAGGTGGATTGAAAGGACCATAAGGGACAAGAATCCAAATGGGAGCCAGAATAAGTCATGAGAGAGAAATATCCACAACTATTCATAGAAGAAGTACGTTCCATGCTTTAGGTACTTTGATTCGAAGATGAATCATTTTTAAGGGGGGAAGAATTGTAAGGACTCAAAATTTCATGGTTCAACTAAAATCATAACTTGGTGACATAGACGAATTTTCTTCAAGCATTAACGAAAATTTTAGAGACAACTTGATAGGCTAACCTTAAATCAAGCCCAATTAGCTTTATTGTAACTTATGGGCCATAATCAAAATCAGGATGAGTTTAGCCTAAGTCAGGGCCAATAAGATTTGTGAATTTGGCCTAAGTCCTCCATTTTCTTAAAAAGGACTAAAATCTTTAAGACTTCCCTAGAATTGGTTAATATGTTTTGGAGATAAAGAAATCAAATTTGGAAACCCTTCACTCTACTGCCTTGATTGAAAATTGCTTAGAGAATAGAATTAGAGCATTTTTATATTTCTTGTTAAATTTCCAAGATAACCTAGATCAAACCATCACAAAAACAAGTTTATGAAGGAGGAAAAGAAGGCTTCGACACTTATTTGGTGAAGATTACCATTGCTTGAGGTAAGGGAAACTTGTCCCAAATATTGATATGTTTAGTTATGTTAACTTGAGGATGGATATATGTTGATGACTTGAGTTTGATGATAATTAGATGATTTTTGAGTTAATAAAATGGTGATTGTAAGAAACCCCAATTTAGGAAACCCTAAGTATTGAGCTAAGTTGGGGACTATGAGGTTGGATGTTGTAATGATGATAGAAGGTATATTAATAATGATTTATATACATGTAAGTGATATGGCTTGAAGGGTGTTGTAAAAGATTGAAAGTGAAGATGGATAATTAGTGTTGGCCTCGTAATCATGATAACATCGCGAACACAACCCTGGAGTCGTGAAGCGTAATAAAAGGATGTCTTCTGCCCAGTTTTACTCGCTTGAATGTCGTGACGCTTGTCAGCCAGTGTCACATGGAAAACAGAGGTAGCTCACTGCCTCTATTCTATTTTATTGAAGTCACAACACTCAACCCTTAACGTCGCGACGCGGAACCAGCTAGTGCTCACTACCTCAGTTTTATCTTATGTAGTTAGAGTGCACCCTAAGGATTTCGTATAAGTGTGTATATATGCATTATGTCATGTTACTAGCATAAACGTCAATCATATATTACATATTCTTTCCTATCAATTACATGGAAACTAATGGTTTCTTTAACCTTATATCGATGCCATAGCACTTAGAGATCACCTACGTCGTGTGCCTGATGAGCGAAAAATATATCAATATTTACCGCCCATTTGACCTAATATTTTGTATTGTTTCTCAAGTTTAATGACTGTTTTTATATGTTTTGTGTATTTTGCAAAAAAAAAAAGAGAAGTTTTGGGACTCAATGGAATCAACTCGGGGCTAAAACAATGAAAAACATACAAAGAAAGGCAGAAGGGAATTTCAGCACAGTTCACGTCACGATGCGTAGGACTTCTGCGTAGCTATGCGTCAACATCAGCGCGAAAAGTGCAAGCTGCTAACATGCGGCATCAACTGTTCATTGCATCGTGACGCCATAAATTTTTCACGTCGCGACACTCGGTGATAACATGTACACGTGTCAAACATCCACACGCGTAGCGAAGCACAGGTTGTTTGTGTCGGACGCGTAAGGCATAATTTTACATATAAATTAATTTTGATTTCATTTGGAATTTTCATACTTTCCTTCAGTTTCTAATAAGGAACTCGAGGATTGTATCTTGTTTGTATTTATTTACAGTATTTTAATTATGTCTTTTTATTTTTAGTAATAATAATAATTTATGTGTTTTTACTTTCTTTTATGTTTTGTAATTAATTTCCGCCGGTGGGAAGGGTAAAACCTTTAATATGATAAAGTAGATTAATATCACTTAATTTATAATATGGAAATTATAATTCAATAATATGGATTAAAAGTTGATACCGCCTTAATTGCTGGTTTTATTTATTTGACATAATATGACACCGCCTATATGGTCGGTCTATAGTTGACAGATGATTATCGCCTATATAGATGGTTTAAATATAAATAATAACACAGCCTTTATGGCTAGTTTGACTTAATTGGGTAACACTAACAATTTCTATATTATAATAAATTAAGATTTCTACATTTGAAATATTAAAGATGGATCCCCTAACCCCAAATATTTTATTTTTTAATCTAGGGAAGTGATGAAGCACAATATTCACAAGTTTAATAATTTAGTTTCTTTATATACTGTGTGATTCTTTGGCTTATTTATTGAATCTTAAACTTAATGCTTCTTGTTACCTGATCACCAATAAGATTGATGTGGTAAACTTAAAATGAACTTGGAAAATAGATTTTAGGTTTCAGCCTTAGATTCAATAACTCACGATCTCACCTTAGAGATTTTCATCCAGGATAGGAATATACCTACAGGCGTGGTTGGCCACAATTGGAACTTGAACTTAATGAATTCAGAGTTTCTTGGTTAACATATGAATATAGTTAATTGGGTTACTTTGGGTGTTTGCATCTGACCATCGGAAGAGGCTTTTACATATCTTCGTGTTCCAGGTTAATAAATGATTTATTACACATGCATAGGAGAATCAATTCATTATTAGAGTAATGTTGGGCAGATTCACAACCCTAGATGTTTTCCTTATTATTAATTTCCATTGTTTATATTTTTTATTTTTATTTATTTATTTAAAACAATCTTCAACCAACGAACAATCCTTTCTTACCTCAATTAGATATTAGTAAACATTTATCATCAATAATTAGTAATATCATAGAAATTAAGTCCTCATGGGATCAATATTTTTTTACTACTTGAGCGATACGTACGCCTGCATAACGTGTTTGATTTCACCAATTAAGATTTTGGCGCCTTTGCCGGGGATTTATTTTCTTACATTATTAATTTTGAAGCTATATATTTTACTTGTATTTAATTTTCTTTATTTTGTTTTCTATCTTTTCATTTTTATTTCTTTTATTTTTAGGTGGTTGAAATGGATCCTTATTGGGCGATGGAAGCATTAAGAGCATTAAAAGGTGAAGATACACCACATATCATGTAGACACGGTCCATTTTTCTAAGGCCTGTAGTCCAGCCCAACAATTATCCATGGATGTTAGAACCAATCAACATTTTGCTCAACTATTTCAGAACACAATGATTAGATGTGAGATGTGTGGTGGTCACCACTCGAGTGATCAATACATGTAACAATACAATTCAGGGTGGCAGAACTATCCGAATCTTTCATGGTACAGCAATGAAGAACCAGAATATTTCACTGAACCGTATTCTCCAACTTATCCACCATCTACATATGATCTTCCTCAACCACCAGAACCATCAGAGGAATATCAGGTGATTGACATGCTCACGGATTGGCTCAAGAAAGAGATGAATAGTTAGATGGCAGGCTTTGGATTCAAGCGAAAACTTTACAGAGACTAACAGATCAAACGAGATAATTAATAGAATACCAAAGTTACATACCTCACAGAGTATTTTTTGAAGCAGCCTTCAAGTTTCACAGTGACACCTTAATTGAGACAGAGGCTGAACAGTATCAAGAGTCAGAAGTATCTGTTTAGGAGCCCAAACAAACAGAATCTCAACTTGATCTAGATCATTCTTCAGTCACTGAGGAGGAACAAGTAGCAAACTTGTTTGTACCAACCACAACAACAAATGAGGATAAAACTCTACATCCTCAAAATGAAGATCTTGGAGCATGCATGGCAAAGATGACAGATGAAGAGCTAAACGAGATCCTGAAATACATATATGAAGAAAAGGTGGAGCAAGATGCAAAATAAATAAAAGAGCAAATCTCTAACCATATTGAAAATCTCATGACACCAGAGGAAATACCGTAACATTGGGGAGTACATATCGAGGACACCACCCAGAAGTATGATAGAATGGCACTCACATTCAAGGTCAAGCATTATATAAGACCATCTAATCACCTATTATTGCTGTCACATACCAAAATAGCGATAAATTTTAAGAAGGTGGCGCGGGCACTGAGTCAAAGAAAATTCTTTTGGCCACCTCATCGTTGGAAAAGACCCCTTAAAAAACAACGCATATGGGATTTTCCTCAATCGGACATCCAAAACCACTCTGAAGCCTTATTGAAGGATGGTCTTCGAACACGTCTGGATAAAAACGTAAAATTCAGCGCTAGTAGGGAGGCAATCCATGTAATTTTTATTATTTTTGTAATTTATATTTTAATATTTTGTGTACACATGTTGTAGAGTTTTTAATTTTGTGTGTTATTTTCGTGGGAAAAAGCATAGACGGAGCATTTAAGGCAGAACAAGATAGGATCAACGGTGTTTGACAATCACAAAGATAAGATTTAATTCATTAGTGATGGCATGAGTAAGGAGTGGATTCTTGAGACGCATACTAATATATATATGTATCAAACGAGTAGCGTTTCATGTTCACAATTCTGTTGCCTTAAATTATTGCTTTAATTTGCTTTACTGTTTTGATTTCCTTTATTTTCGCCTACAAGATCTAAATTTTTTTTACTTTCACGATCTATTTTATCGTTTATCTAATAATTATCATTTGGTAGGTACTAGTGCAATTATTACTCACCCTTTTTCAAGATCTATAAATTCAGCTCATTACTTTTCTCTTCGACACATCCAAATAAGAGAAAGTAATGAAAACAACTTCCAAGCGACGAATTACTCATATCGAGTGTTTTATGGATCTAATTCTAGGTCCAAACTAGAAATTTTTGAGGTCGTAAAAGAATTAGGGAGAGTTATATCAGAATGAAATATGCACTTAGTATATGGCGGTTGTAATCTTGGATTAATGAGTTGTGATCCAAAATTCGTGCAAGAAGGTGGCAGCTATGTTTTGGGGATCATTCCAAAACCATGGCAGATGAAAACCTCATCGGAAACTCAAATAGAGAGTAATGCATTGTCCCATGAATGTCTCAGTAAATTATTGAAATGATCAATCATGCTAACGCTTTCATTATTTTACCAGGCGGGCTAGGCATGTTGGAAAAAATATTCACAGTTGTGTCATGGGTGAACTTGAACATCCACCAGAAATCCATTAGACTATTTAATGTGGATGGATATTTTGATTTTGTTGTTTTTATATTTCTTGTAGATGCCAACAAACCTGGGTTCATCTCGAAACCGGTGACCTCACTTCACAAAAGACTGATGAATTAATCGACCGACTCTTAGCCTATGAACCAAAAATTGACCCCATTCTTTCCAAGTTGAACTAGTCTGATAGCGATTGTGGCAAGAAGCGTAAACTTGACTTAAATCTTAATCGGTAATTTTTTTTTATAGATTTTGCACTAACCAGGTGTGGTCTTCTGGAGTTTCCACTCCTGAGACGTATCTCAGGCTCATTCCTAACAAGTTAATTTTTATTTATTTCGTTTTGAATTATTTAATTTGTGAATTCTCCATAATATTGATTAAAATTGACTTTCATATGCTCATTTGACATGTATTATCAAAATACACGTAAAATGTGAATAAAAGGTGTAAGTGAAAATTTTATAATATTCAGTTCTGTGGTTTATTGTAAAAAGCACCCAAAGGCAGTGGAAGGAGTATCTATATAAAAAAATATTAAATAAAAACTGACCAAGCAGTGACTGTTCACGTCAAACGGTATAGCTTGAGTTAGTTAGTTAATAAAACATTTCTACTTAGTAACCAGACGTCTTACCTTAGTAAGCAGTGATTGTTCGTGTCAAACGGTAGAGCGTAACTAGTTTAATAATAAAGGTTTTACTCAGTAACCGGACTTCTTGCCTCAGTAAGAAGTGTTCGTTCGTGTCAAACGGTAAAGCTTAAAAAAAAGAAAAAAAAATGTATAAATAAATTTTGATTGCCAAAAAGGTGTGAACTCGAACATAACCTCAGGACAAAAATATTACTCTCTTTTGAATTATAACTTGTGAATATTGTGGGCACAATGAATTTATTAATACTTTGTTAATTGTGTAGATGGAGAATTGTAAAACGCATAGGAGAATTTACTTATTTGGTAATTTAGAAAGAAATAAAACAACTACTGACATGGATAAGGATTTCACTTGTTAGTTACTAACTTGTTTATTTTATTTCTTTTAACTTTTTATTTTTGTGTGATTGTATTTGCTTGACGTTTGTGGGGATCGTCGCTGTAAACCCTCTCGAGACTATAACTCGCCCACTAGGGACACCTAGGGGTTTAAAGGCTTCTTGCATACGCTAAATGCAATCGTGATCCTTGTGAAAGTGGCTTAGATTAATTAGTCTTAGTTGTTTATTTCATTTCATTTTGTTTATTTTGCTCGAGGACTAGCAAAAAGTTAGGCTTGAAGGTTTGGTGAGCGAAAAATATATAAATATTTACCGCCTATTTGAACTAATATTTTATATGGTTTCTCAAGTTTGATGAACGTTTCGATGTGTTTTTGTGTATTTTACAGATAAATAAAGTTTTGGGACTTAAATGGAATCAACTCGGGGATAAAACAACGAAAAATAGACGAAGAAGGGAAAAATGGGAATTTCAGCACGGCTAGTGTCACGCCGCGCAGGACTTCTGCATCACAACGCATGAACAACAGCTTCAAAAGTGCAAGCTGTCGACATGCGATATCAAATTTTCATCGCTTCATGATGCTCGGCGATAACGTGTACACGTGTCAAACAGGTTGTTTTTGTCACGACACGCAAGGTAGAATTTTACCTATAAATTGATTTTGATTTAATTTAGAATTTTCATAATTTCCTTCAGGTTTCTAATAAGAAACTTGAGGATTGTATCTTATTTGTATTTATTTTCAGTATTTTAATTATGTCTTTTTATTTTTAGTAATAATAGTTTGTGTGGTTTTTACTTTCTTTTATGTTTTGTAATTAATTTCCGCTGGGGTAAAGGTGAAACCTTTAATATGATAAAGTAGATTTGTAACATCCCGCATAAGGCAGGATGTTACTGACAAGAGACAGGCTAATTATGCCTCAATAAGCCTATGATTCTGAAGAAATTTTAGCATGATGTATGCAGAACATTATGCAACCTGACTTATAGCCAGCACCTGGTAACAACCTACTATGCAATTCAAATCGTATGGAATCATCATCTAGGACTCAGGCCTGAACTGAATGAACAAAATTTAAATCACTTGGTCTCCGGCCATAACTCAAAATAATACTATGCAACTATAAATACAAAGGATCGTGAGGACCCATAATTTGACCCATGACTCAATGACACTCTTGACTGCAATTGGGGCGATCCACTGTCTTCAAAGTCTTCACTGAAATCTTACTGACACAGTATCTATGCTACTGACCTGCAAAACTAACAAACTATTGTAATCATAAGACTCAGTAAGTAATCATACATGCATTCTAATAATAAAACTTCCAATATATATAAAATCTTAACTTATATCATAGCTTTAATCCCATTTGGAAAAGAAGACCTCAGTTTGATAAGTTAATTATCTTTCTTTACTTATAACTCATATACAAAAACTCTATCATGAAATCTTACTAATGTCTGATCTCAACTACCAATATGTAATTACTTATGCTCATTCTGTGATCTTTATTATCTTTACAAAGTCCTTTTTTACTAATCTTAGTTTTGAAATTTCCTAACCTCTTTAACACTTACATTAACTTACCATTCGTTCACACTCCACATCTTTGTCATATAATTGTTTATAAACTAATCACAACACAAAAACAAATTTAATTTTTTACCTTACTTTAATTGTTACCTATGAACATCACTATCTCGTATATACGCATTCCATCATACATGCAAAGCCATTTGTATACTTCCGATACTACTTACCATGTGTCTGAACTCATGCATCACAATCACATAATACATATATAGTATAATCAAAATTCATTATGTACTTAATTCACTTATTCATTTACATATGCTACAAATATAAATTCTCATGCAACAACTTGAACATGTATCTCTACATCCATAATATACACATCAGTTTCTATATTCTCATCTACTTGTCAAACCCCAATCATGCTTTCACTACGCTACCCTGACATCATTTTTCCTTTATGATACATTTGATGCTAATCTAGATCAGGCAATTAATAAAACTTTCTTACTTTCATTTTCTTGAAATATCATCAAATCAGTATAATATAATACCCTTTCTATCAACTTCTAATACAACAATATTAGCCATGCATGCATATATATTATCATATTATCATGTACTAGTGTCTTACAAATGTTTATTCTGTGTAACTATTCGATACATACGATCATTAATCATATATATATATATACATATGCATCTAAATGAAATCATGCTATAATGCATTAACATCAACTATATGCATCTCAGATGAATTACTAAAAATATGATTTATATGCATGATTTATAAACCATACTTTACTTTAACATGCTATGCATTTAGAAAAATGCTTTCTGAAAACTTTCTGAAGAATTCTTTTATAAAAGCTTCTTTCTGGAAACTCTTTGCTGAAACTTTAATTTTACTTTTTCTTTTTGGAAAAGCTCTTTCTGAAAACTGTATTTGAAAACTGAAATCTATATCTGAAGACTAAAAACTGAAATCTATATCTGAAGACTGAAAACTGTATCTGAAAATCTATGCTCAGGAAAATGACTCAACTGAGCGTGTCTGGGAATAACTCAACCGGGTCTCTGAAATTATCGACGCCTAGGAAAACGGCTCAACTGGACGTCTCTGAAACTGGTGGTGCCCTACGCCCAAGAAAATAACTCAACTGAATGTAGAGCTCTATGTCCAAGAAAACGACCCAACTGAACATAGCCACCACTAGAGTCCAGCTACACGAACCTAAGCCGTCATCCTGACTCTCTACATGTGCACATGTCTAGACCCGGCTGGCGATTCGGTTCCAATTCGGAACCAAACCGACCGATTTTCAGTTCCATAAGTGTGAAACCGGAACTGAACCGGTTAATTTTGATTCGGTTCCGGTTCCATACCTAAGTGGAACCGGAACCTTGAACCGAACCGGCACCGACCGGTTCGGTTCCGAACCCTTTTTTTTATCTTCAAAAATAAATGAGATTAATTTTATAAATAAATAAAATTATTACATTGAAGAGCTTGAGGTTAAATTTTTAAAAATTAAGTTGCCTACGTATCCTTCAGGGGTGAGAGGAATCAAAGCTCACGTAGTTCCATTACAATTTTAAGACATTTCCCTTTGTAAATTTACAATTTTACAATTATCAATCATCATTATCAGTTGATCTTTCAGCTCCGGTTCCGATTGCACTTGTTGTTGCAGATGCATTATCGAATAAATCTTCAAAATCATCGGGGGCATCTTCTTATTGTCGCAGATCAGCTCGAGTCCAATCATCCACACAAGCTGATGTTTCTAGAGTGCTTGGTTGTAATGAAGATCATTTAGCTTCCAATATATTGCCTCCAATGCTGAAGGCTTGCTCAACCGCAACGGTGGAAATAGGTGATGCCAATATCTCTTTAGCAATAATTGATAAAACATGATATATATTTTTTATGTCGGTTCCACCAGTCAATGATTTTAAAATTTTTACTAACTAAACTTTCAGCAGGAAACTCGAAATTTGTAGATAAATAATTATCTAATTCGGGGTTATTAGTTGTCGTATCCCTAGCTTTTTTATTTCGTTGCAATAACCAACAATCCCTGCGCTAAGTCTTGTTTGAATTACCGGTTCGCTACTACTAGATTCACCTAATGTTACTAAGTTATATCTTACAGTATAATTTTTAAATAACTCAATTAAATCATTTATTAATTTCGTCATTATTCTTTAATATCATTTTCATCTAATATTCCTAAATAACCATAGTAAGCTTGTAAAGCACCATTCAAACCTTCTAATTTAAATCTAGGATCAAAAAAACAGCAATAAGATAAAGTAAAGGAATGTCTCTAAAATAATTCAACCATTTTAACTTCATAATAGTAATGACTTCTAGCAAAACAATATCATTAGGATCACTACTTTCAGCATGTTCATCGAGAGCACCAACAATATTCAAACTTTTAAGAAGAAATAAATGTGTTGTTTGATAATAAACACCGGTAAAAGTTAAAGTCACTTCATTAAAAACTTTTAAAATATCTAAAATGTTTTCACAAATATCACATTGACTAGGATAAAGTGTGACATTTTGAACATGTTGAGAAAAAAACTACATAATGCATCTTTGTATTGAAATACTTGACATAAAAGAAAATAAGTTGAATTCCAACGTGCTGGAACATCTCTTGAAAATTTAATCGGTTTAATACCATTTATTTTACAAAACTTCATCCATTCTCTTCTAACTTGAGAATATGACCAAATACAATTAAGTGCCATTTTAATAGGATCAAGGAAAGGTGATAATAATTTTAGACCGTCTTGAACACATAAGTTATGGACATGACATGTACAACGAATATGAAAAAATCGACCCCCTAAATTTGGTTGACATAAGGATTTTAAATCATTGATGGATGCATTATTTGCAAATGCATTATCAAATCCAATTGTTAAAATTTTATCTACTAAACCATATTCATCAAAAATTACCTTCATCATTCTATAAAAATTTTGTGCAGTATGTTGGTCATCAAAAACTCTAAATGCAATAAGTCATTTTTGTATGGTAAATGATGCATCAATCCAATGACAAGTCACACCCATGTATGAGTGTGTTTGCCAATGGTCACTCCAAATATAGGAACATATAGAAATACGACCTTTCATCTCTTTAATTACGACCTTTCATCTCTTTAAATATTTCATTTAAAATAATTCTACCATCTTTATATAATTTAAAAATATAACGTTTTGTTGTGTTTCGAGTCATTCTACATACAGAAGGATTTAAAGCATTATGCACGTAATTAGTAAAATGAAGTTTTTTCACCAAAGCTTAAAGAAAGATGTGCCATACAAGTTAATTTCATAAATTCTTCTCTATTTTTTGCATCAAAATATTTAAATAAATCTACAGCACTCGTACTTCTACTAGATGATGTGTACATGGCCATTTGAGTTTGCATTGTATCAATTCCAAGTTCAACCGGATGATATTTTTCCAAGTGCTTGATCATATTGCCGTCTCCACTAGAAAATTTGTAGGTAACCCACAATAGTTGCAAATTGCTCGTTGTGTATTATCTTATAGGCGTTCCAAATGAAAATGAATTTTGAAAACATCCGAGGAACGAGCCTTAACTTATCTTCTCCGTGATTGTGCACCGACACTAGGGCCGCTCTCTTGGGTTGGCATATTTGACATTATGTTCTTAGATGAGCTTGCCATTTTTCGTTTGAGAATCAGGAAGAAAAATAAGAAAATTGACTAATTGTGAATGATAATAACTAATTGAATTGAGATTGAGAATAAGAGAATTGTATGAATTGAGATTGAGAATTTGGTGTGTTGAAATAATGAAAAATGAATCCTATTTATAGAGTTTTAGAATTTTTTTGATACCAAAAATGCCTCTAAATATAACTGTTTTATTACTGTTATTAGGGATATATTAGTAATTTATATATATATTTTTATGACAGTTTTTTTTTAATATTGAGGGCAGGGTCCCCAACGGCTACTAGCCGTTGGGGACGTTAAGAACCCTACGGTTCCACCGGTTCTGACCGATTCGGATTAGGGTCGAACCACAACCGAACCGGTCGGCCACGGTTCCGGTTCCGGTTCCGAACCGGAACCGTGGCCGGGTCTACACATGTCCTCTGTATCCGTCAATTCTAACTGAATCTCAAGTTACATACTGGGGTGAGGTTTTACCTCATGCCCCGAAAATCATGAAAAAACTATTGATAAACTTTTAAAAATTAAATCAAATCTCAAAATTGTAAGAAATATTTTCTGAAATACTTTTCTTTCAAAAATATTTGAAACTATTCTTCATAACACTTTGAATCTCAAAAACATTCTTTACTTTAACGCAAATTCTGAAAATCACAATATATAAATATGCATATGCATTTCTTATACTATCATCTATGTACCTGCATTCATTCTTGCATTTTTATGATACATTGAAACTATTCATATATATATGCACACTCTATGCTCATACAAAACTTATCTTAATATAGTCATATTTATTTATATACTTACATACATATAAATCAACATGCTCAAAGATCTCAATTACATATACTCATATGCACATATACTCTATGTTCATTTTTATCATGCATCAAGATACTTGTACAGAAAACACATATTTACTATATACAAGCTTACTTATTTCTCCGTGCATACTTACCCGCTTTTTGTACTTATATACTTACTTCCTTACAATTTATCATTCTTTAACTTTAATCTTAGGCATGCTAGTATCTTACTTGCATATATATAGACATATATACTTCCCGTTTTACGATTATTCATAAACTTATAAAATTATTTTATTATCTATTTTTCAAACATAACACGTCATAAGTAATCATCGCACGGATTACTTACCTGGCTAGGCGGACACTCATAATCCTGGTCCGATCTGTCAAAATGAATAACAAACATGGTCAGAACCGCTATTTACGAAACTTTCTACTTATCTAACATAAACTTCCAGACCTTCCCGGAATACAAGAATCCTCTCCGTTCCTACGGTTTAAGTTTCACTACTCTAGTATATCTTTCTATACTATTCCAAACTAGCTAAATGACTTAGATTCTCATTTTACGCATTTGCGGCAAATCTTACGGAAAATTTTCCGCAAACACTGCGGAAGGATCTTGGACCCTCCGAACTTATCCAGAATTACTCAATTACTCTCGCAATATCATATTTATATCATATCCATAATTACGGTCATCAACTCTCAGTCGAGCGAGAAACCAGGTTTCAGCGGAAACCCACTTTATCAAATGGATCGATCAAAACTAATCTGTTCTCACTCGAATTCTACGACAAGCATATATTCAACATACTAAAGCTCAAACATTCAATTTATATCACTACGCTACTCTACGAAGCTACTGGAAACATTCAAATATTTAGCGAAAACTTGAAATTAAAAACTTTTTACTGAGAGCTCTTACCAAGATTTTGAGGCCATATACGGAATCCAAACGATCCCACGAACGCGCTAGAATCCACGAAATTCTGATCGGAGCTATTGTTCACGTTAGGGTTACTATTCATTTATGATTTTCTTCCTTGTTTTGTATGATTCCGGGCATGAATCAGAGAAATCATCACCACCCTCTCGTAGTACTCGTCGAGGACTTTGATTTGGCGAGTGGCTAGAGCCATGAAATGAAGCAACGAACCGGAACCACGAAACCAATTTTCGTGACCGTTCTCGCTTTCTTGCGCCGATTCCGGTGATCCAATATGTCGGCGCCGACCACCAGCAGGTGCGCCGTTGCCAGATCCCACCGGTGCGAGGCTGGCCGGAAGGCCATCGGTGACGTTGCTTTCTTCTTCTCTCTCCTCACGCATTCCCTTTCCCTAGTTTCTTCTATTTTTGTTTTTTTCTTTTTCTTTTTGTTTTCTTTTCTTCATCTTTTTTTTTATATTTCTTTTTTTTTATTTGATAAAATCAGTAAACTACATATATCACCCTCTAAAATTACCAAAATGCCCCCACTTAGAAGGGTATTCTCGAAAATCAGTGATTTTAAAGCCCTTCAGGCATGATTTTCAAAAAATATTTAACGTAAAAATTATTCGTCTTAGAAAAATGAGTTTGATGGTTCAAGAATCAACTCAATCGGAGTTCATTTGCTATTTTCGTGACCGAAACCGTAAACTTTACGCGTATAATAAAAATTGTGTAACTGATTTCTTTGAAGATGACGCGTCATCTAATGCAACAAATCTTCACTTTATATTATTCTAACCCATATATCATCGCTTGAAATCTTATTCTTCATTATCATCCTGTTCCGAGGCTTTAACTTCAGTTCGGGAACCTTCCAGAGTTGTCCTGAAAATCTGGGATGTTACAAGATTAATCTCACTTAATTTATAATATGGAAATTATAATTTAATAATATGGATTAAAAGTTGATACCGCCTTAATGGCTGGTTTTATTTATTTGACATAATGTGATACCGCCTATATGGTTAGTCTTTAGGTGACAGATGATTTCCGCCTTTAAGACTGGTTTATGGACAAATAATAAGACCGCCTTTATGGCTAGTTTGACTTAATTGGGTAACATTGACAATTTCTATATTATAATAAAATGATATTTCTATATTAAAGTGGATCCCCTAACCCCATCATTTTATTTTTAATTTACGAAAGTGATGAAGCACAATATTCACAAGTTTAACAATTGAGTTTCTTTATATAATGGGTGATGCTTTGGCTTGTTTATTGAATCTTAAGCTTAATGCTTCTTATTACCTGATCACCAATAAGATTGATGTGGTAAACTTAAAATGAACTTGGAAAATAGATTTTAGGTTTCAGTTTTAGATTCAATAACTCACGATCTTACCTCAGAGATTTCCATCCAGGATATGAATATACCTATCGGGCATGGGTAACCACAATTGGAACTAGAACTTAATGAATTCAGAGTTTCTTGGTTAACATAGGAAAATAGTTAATTAGGTTACTTTGGGTGTTTGTATCTGACCATTGGAAGAGGCTTTTGTATATCTTCGTGTTCCAGGTTAACAAGTGATTTATTACACATGTATAAGAGAATCAATTCATCATTAGAGTAATATTGGGCGGATTCACAACCCTAGATGTTTTCTTTATTATTAATTTCCTTTGTTTGTATTTTATATTTTTATTTATTTATTTAAAACCATCTTCAACCAATGAACAATCCCTTCTTACCTCAATTAGATATTAGTAAACATTTAGCATCAATAATTAATAACTTCGTAAAAATTAAGTCCTCGTGGGATCGATATTTTTATACTTTTTGTGCGATAAGTGACCCAGATTTTCAGAAATTTCAGATAGAATATTTTGTAAAATGATTTTTCATAAAAATTTTGAAGGGAAAAACATGATTTAAGCTTTATAAATTCAGAAAGTTGTTTCATTGATTATGAGTATTTACTGATACGGTTTTCTGGTTTTATAGCTCCACTCACAAAATTCATTAAGACTCACCCCCCATCCCTCTTCAGTTTTGCAAGATCTTTCTGCTGGTGAGTCACAACCATTTTTGGAGACATGGATAATGGACAAGAGTATCATTGTAGTCACTAGTCACATGGGCCCATCATGCCAGACCTACATTCACACAGAATGTAGTCCATTTTATTTTCGTTTTGATGTGTGACATATATGTGATGGTACAGACTATGTATGTCTTCTTGTGGTTCAAGTATTAAAATATTTTTTGAAATGTGTGTGCTTGTTTATTGCTAAGATGAAAAGATTTTAAGAAAAGAAAATGGATGTATTTCCAGTTACAGTAAGTGGTTTAGGTGGTAATGGAAATTGTCATCTGCTGGTAACCTTCCCGGATTGGGGATGTTATATATATCACGGCACACCAAACTCATCGTACGACTTCTCATACACAAGTACATCCATGACAATCACTCCAAGACATCATTCAAATATTCAAAAACATACATATGTTTCAAACATATGAATTTACATATTAATACGAATGCAAATGCAAATGCCATAATTTTAACAAGTCTCATATCTTTCATTCACTGATCAAACATACTTAGTTTCATATTTCCTATTTAGAAACCTTTCATACAAAGTTTATTAATTAAATATTTTCATTCAAGAAATGCTTAGTTTACACTCATTTCTTATCGCACTTAACCATTTCAATCTCTATACAAATAACTCACATGTATAAGTCGATAACAAGTTATTCATATTACATACACCTACATAAACTAAAGCCAATTCAGAAATCATGATTTGGTTTTTTTAACAATTCTGTATATCCAACCTATACATATTTTAGCATCATATGCATATACAAATATATATTCATATATTTATACATTAATATATTCCTTTACATACACGCATTTATATCATTACCGATTCATACCATGAACGCTTCATTAATGCTTCAGATCCAAGTCAAGTAAGCCAAAATAAATGGAAAAATATCTTCAGAATCTTAACTTTATAGAATTAACAAATAAGAAATTTTGGATCTTTCCGGGACAACCCAATGAAGTCCGATTTCAATGATTTCACTTCTATTATTCTTAAGACACAATTACAAATTAATTCGAGCCACTAGTGAACTTAAATCCTCGATTTTCGCATTTTTGGAAAATCATTTGAGAAAATCTTTTGAATAATGTTTCAGCAAATGCTACGTAAGTGTCCCGAACCTTCTGAACATACCATAATTTATCCAAACATTATCGTAAAATCATATATAACTCATAACTATCATTAAAATCAAAACACATCATTATACGTAAAAATCCATTTTTACCAGAAACTTGCATATTCTATCGGACCGATCCAACTCGTTCTGTTTTCACTCAGATTCTACCAAATACACATATTCGATATACTAATACTCTAACAATTCAAATTATATCCTTACGTTACTTTACAAAGCTACCAGATACATCCGAATGTTTAGAGAAAAACTTGAAATTAGTGGATTTTTAGCGGGAGGTCTTATCGAGATATCGAGGATATATACGGACTCCAAACAATCCCATGAACCCGCTGGAATAGACTAAATTTCGATCGGAACTACTGTTCACTGTAAGTAACTATTCATCAGAATCTTTCTTCCTTGATTCGCATGCAATCATGAATGGAGTGAAAAATCTATGACCCCCAACTTGTAGTACTCTCAGAAATCTTTGATTTAGCGGGTGGTTTGAGCCGTGAAATGAAGTGACAAACCGAGATCAAGATACCCATGACTCACCCATATAATTTCTTTTTTCCATCGTTTTCGAAAGGTGGCCGGCGCACCCCACCCCCCATGGCTGGTCGCACTAGCCGGCGATGGCCGGTAAGCTGCCAACATGACAAGCAGCGCACTTAATGTATTTTTTGGGATGAGGTGCGAGTGTAGAGAATTGAGGGATAATGCCATTTTTGAAATTCTGGGAAACTATACAGTTTTTATAGAAAATTATTTGAAATTATGTTTTGACCCCCGCGAAATTGCTTATAGATCCCTACCAGGGACTTTCATGATTTTTGAATCCCTTATGATATAAATTTCGAAATGTGTTCAACACAAACATTTTTCTTCTCAAAAAAATGAGTTTGATGGTTCAAGAATCAGATTAATCAGAGTTTGTTTGCTATTGTTATAGCCGAAATAAGAAACTTTTACTCGTATAACGATATAAATAGAAATCGCGTAGCCGGTTGTCGAAACCACGCATATTACAATGCGACAAAGCTTCACTTTAAAACGTTCCTACCTATTTTCCGACACATAATGTCTTATTTTTGTACACCATCCAATTTCAAAACCTAAACTTTAATTCAAAAATTTTCGAGCATTGTTCTAAAAAAATTCAGGATATCACAATTTAATACTTGTACAATACAACATGTACTTGTGAGATTTATCATGGAACGCAATAATTCAGAAACAAGCTTACGTGACTGTCAAATTTAATATTCATGTAAAATATAATTTGATTGTAAAACACTAAATGTCAGAAACAATAAAACATTAACATCCACTCACAAAGTTGATTCCAATCTTATTGTTCTTTCTGTTGCATAAAACTGGATGGGACTTCCTAGCCAGATCTATAAACATACAGGCAAAATATGGTTAGAATGATATTTACGATTCTAAACATGTGAGTGAATGATGCGTGTATTCATGTCGACAAGGAAGCATAAGACATTGTATTACATCTTAAAGTATGCCCTAAAGTATGTGAAAATCGGTCTTAGATTTGGCGTCGTGTCCAAGGTCACTGAGCGTCGCGACGCGCACAAGGTAATTTTTGAGTTAGAATGCAATACTTGAAGTCGCATTGCGATGAATGTCTCTAAGTATAGCGACACGAGCTTGAATTCAAGTTTGATTAAAGACATATCACTTGCAACCTCACAAGGGGAAATACTTTATCCACCAATTACTATGGCAACACCATCAACATAAAAACATGGGCAACAACACATAATACCACATACTCCAACATCATTCAACACTTCAAATAGATTTTCCCAAGCACGTAAATTCACCCAAAATAACAACCCATGCCTAGCGTTTATTGTTCCATTTAACTCATATGTAAAGCATGACAAAACTCATCATTCAAAATATGGTTCATAATACTATAGACTTTATAATAAAAGAATGAACATCAATTAAGCTTGAGTTTACATGGATTTAATTAGTAGGCTTGAAAGATCATACAAAATGCTAGGCAACATTTCGAGTAAGAAAGAAAGGCTTGCCTTGTTCCAATTAAAATTTAAAAATACAAGAATATTCTGTTGGGGTTTTATCAAGACGGCGCAGCGGAAGAATCGCGGTATAAATGAATCGTAGTTTAAAATTTTAAAAGTAAGAATAAATTATTTAATATCCAATATTAAATAATTCATTTATATTTCACCAAAACACATTTAATCGATATCAAATAACGACATAAATAATATAGAAATATCGTGAAACTTTTACGAAAATATTTTTCCGCAAACTAGCATAAAATACGTTTGCGACCGAACTGACCGACCAGTACATATTGGAGCTGCACAGGTTAGCTCCAATAGCACTACGACAGTTCATGGGCTTCCAGAACAGTGACCAACTCACTGTTTGGACAGTCGTTACCTGGTAACGCCGTTTTTCACCGTTTTCATGTATTTTTACTCCAAAATAATTTTTGGTAATTATTTTTCTTGGGAAATTAAAATAAACCAATTTATTTTGATTACTCAATAAATAAAAACTGAATTTTTAATCCCAAAATTAGATATATCACTAATTTCCGGGAGACCCCAATACTTTATATTTTTATCATTTTAGTCCTAATTTGTCAATAAGTGATTTCAAATCACTACCAAAATAATTTATACATATCATATACTTCAAAATACAACTCACAACAAAAATCCAACAAAAATCCAAAATTACCGAATGTGCCTAACATTTCTAATTTTGTGCAATTTTGTCCAAATTTGTTCAAAATAACTTTGAATGATTTCCAATCAATACCAAAATAAATGTACATCATATATACATCATTATACAACACATATATGAAATGCCCCAATTTTGATTTTGGTTAAGAACCTTAATTTCTCAAATTAGTCTAATTAATAAAATTAACCAAAATTAACCAAATTCAATACTTTAATTTAATCTCTACAATACCAAACAAGTCTCACCACTTTGAAACAACTCAAAAATAATTCTAGATCATCAATGAGTGGCCTAACAACTCTAGAATGGCAACAAGATCATCAAATGATCAAAAGAAAGCTTATATATCATTTATAAGCTTACTTTATTAAACATACATGCATATATCTTTCTTTCATGCTTCCAATCATTAAAACACAAACATAAGAGGGTAGAAAAACTTAAGTGTAACATCCCGGGTTATTTTAGAATATTGGCGTGAATTTTATTTTCTGCATGCAGGGTCGCATCAAACGTGAGATCGATTTTATTAAATAATGGGGATTTTTTTTTGAGAAATTAATTAAAAGATAATAATAATTAAAATGGAGTGATTAAGTTGAAAATTTCCAAATAATTGTAAATAATTCTAGAAGGCCCTACACTTACACATATAATTACTCTAGAAAATGTCACATATATATTATATATAAAACACATGTGGACACAATAAAAACATACACAAAGATATTTTAAAATACACACACGTGTCACTCTTAAGAACACACACAGAGTTAATTAATAAAGAACACACAAACACGGTCTCAATGAAGAATACACACAGAGACTACGAATGGAGAGAAAATGGAGAGGAGGTAATAGAGAGAGAGATCAGAGAGAATGATGAATAGAAGAAAAGAAAGAAGAAAACAGAGAGGAAGAAGAAGATACCGAGAAGACACCGAGAGAGAAGGAGAAAGATGAGCTATTTCGACTATTTTCAGCTGTTTCTTCATCCGGCATGGTGAAGGGCAGAAGCAGCGAGCAGGGCAGTCGGTCAGTATGCTATGTCTCTAGTTTCCCCGAATTTGATTAATTTTATTATATGATTAATTTTGTTAATTAGGTTTTAAGATAAATCTTGAAAATTGACGAAATAATAAAGCTTAATAGAGTGTTTAATCATGTATTTAGTGACCATTTAGCATGGGTTCAGCTTAAGCGTCTTGGAAATTTTAAGTTTGGCAAATAGATTACTTTCCCATGACCGAATGGTATAAAAAGGGGAAAAATTATTTTACACTTTTTTTTTTAAGAATAGAGAATGTGAAAGTGATTGGGGGATTTCTATGTGTTTAGTAAACGATATGAAGTTTATAAACTATTTACTGACTCTTGTTGTCTTGGGAAATGTTGAGATGTGGGGGTGTTAGTGAAGAAAAAAATTGAAGACTAGTGACCTAAAAGTTTAGCTAAGCAGAATCAATTTGACTTTACTTCTTCTTCTGTTTTTGTGTATGATAGTGACGAGTTTAGTGGAGGAAATATTCATGAATTTTAGGGTGTGGTATTTTCTACCTATAGTTAGGTTCTTGGGTGAATGATTTATTGATAGGTATTTATGATTTATTGTATCAAAATTATTGAAACTAAGTTGAATGATTTATAGATTGAATATTATTAAACTGAACAAGATAATGGTTTATGACATAAGGATAGTTTCGCCCATAAAGGGGAGGGGAAGTTTCTTTAATAAAGAATTATAAGGATTATTAGTTAACCAATGTAAACTTGATGGTTTATTGATTATATTGCCAGATTACGTTTCAACGAAATAGATGAGTAAAGTAGTTAGGTTGTTATTAAGAAGTTCAATGAAGTACTATGAGGTCAACTAAGGTATAAAATTTTGAAAGAATCTTGTTATGCTAACTCTTATAATGGTGATATTTATTTTAAACAATTTGTTGAAAAGAATCTTACCCATTCTTATTCCTTCGTAGATCGTCAACCTAATCAGCCGCCTACCACCCAATAATTTTGTCAACCCGAAATTACTGTGAATAGATGCCTCGTGTTACTATTTTCTTTGATTAAGTTTCACATGTTTTAATTTTTAAGTTATGGTTTGAATTGAGTTTGATTCGTTAATGAATGCATGTACGTGTATAGTAGTATAGAGATGCATATGCATATTTATATGTTCTGATTTTCAAAAGTTGATTTTATGCTTACTTGTTTTAGATTTAAAGTCTATTTCAAAGACTTATTTTAAAAGCTTTAGGGCGTTAGCCTTGTTTTTTTTTTTTTTTTTTTTTTTTTTTTCAGATATGTATTATATAAAAATGGCTTGAGTTTTAAAAAGTTTATCAGCATAGTTTTTATGTTTTCGAGGCATGAGGTAAAACCTCACCCCCAGTATGTAACTTGATAGTGGAATTGACAGATTCAGAGACATGTGCACATGTGGAGGACTGAGGGGATGCTCTCAGATCCTCGAGCAGGACTAGGGTTGGCAGATCCCCGAAATCCTGGTTTTAGAGCTTGGGTGGTAGTAAAAATCCGCACCCCAGCTCCAGTTTGTGGCTTAGGGGACGACGATACGTAATGTCCTAAGACCAGCAGTTTTAGAGACAGTAGTGGCATGCTTGGGGATGGCAATATGTAACATCCCAAAGTCATGGATTTACTGTTGGACAATTATGACCCATAGCGTCACTATTTGTACAGATCATTGTGTTGTTGTACAAATTAACTATGTGACAAAGGAAATTGCGCTCTCATCATTTGTGATTAGATCACCTTAGATGTATAAATGAAGAGAGGTCCATATGATTAGTTCCTGAATTGAGAATGATATGAGATAGTATCAGTCCACGAAGGATTAATCATTAAATATCCCTAGTCGTAGTATTATCGAGACAGACATCTATAATGCGGAATAGGCTAATATTGCACTTGTGCGCGTTGTGAGGGCACAATGGCATAGTTCATATATTTAAGTATTGGATACCTATGCAAGTGTGATAGGAGGTTGTGTTTCACCGATGGTACGGGAAACAGCTTCGCTCTGGATATACCCCTCGGAATCCCATTGGTATTGTGACTATGTGTCTATGGGAGTCCGACATCAGGGTAGGTGTGTATGGTCTTAACCTGAGACTTGCACCGCTAATGCTTACCAATCAATATACTTTGATTGAGGTCGTCAGGGGCTTTAACCGGTTCTGGTACGCCGATTTTGGGTATATTGAGAATCGTAGAGTATTTTGGGTGTGATGTCAAGACGGAAGTATCATTTCAGTCATACTGGAGATGATGTCACGTAGGATACGGTATTAGTGCTCTTAAGTGCTGGCCGGCCATCGGGATATTATGACAAGGTCATGTATATCCGATTATAGAGACTATTACCAGACAGACATGTGCTCCGACATGTGCCGTACGGGGCAGACACAACTCCAGCCCCAGGCCTAGCACGTGACAGTCCGATACTGGGCCGATATACACAATACTTGGTATACTACGCTTGATATAGATCCTAATATATTCTATAAGAATATTTCCGGAGAATTGGGTAGACTTGGTGCTTTGCTAGAAGCCGACCTTGTCTCATAAATCGGTAGAACGTAGTACTTTGTACGTCGTGATTCGGATACTCCGACGACCGTATTTACTGCCAATATATTCGGCGATCTCATGGGTCGCTTCCCAATAATCCACCGATGACGTATGACTCGCACTCTTTTATTAATCTGGGATTAATTAGATGGAAGAGAGAGAAAATTAATCTGGGATTAATATATTCTATCTAGGATAAAATATCGGCTAGAGAGAGAGAACGATTAATTCGGAATTAATCGATTAAATTAATATATTCGATATATTAAACGAAATTAGATTTCGACGTGGAATTAAAAGTAAATTTTAATTCGGGCGAACGAATTAATTCGTTAGCGACGTGAATAGTGAATTCGCTGGGCGTAATCATTTAATTACGACGCGACGGAAAATTCGCTAATTAGGAATTAGCGAACCCGAGCCCGAGTGTGATTGCGAGCGCATTCGTATTTTGAATTCGAGTGTGGCAACACAAGTCACATCAAGCGTCAAATCATTCGTCACGTCAAACGTCAAATCAAACGTCACTTTGAGTGATGTGATTGATTGATTGATTGATGTGATTGATTGAATGATTGAAAAACTTACATCACTTTATTAAAGTGACAATGAATAGTTGATGTAAGTAGGTAGAATAGTGTTTGGTGGGTGTAAAGCATTTACTTTTGATTTTAATTAATCAATTAGTAATTGTTTTTAGTATTTTTTCTTGGAAAATATATAAAGGCATTTTTGGAAAATGCTTTACCAACCAAGTCAACACTTTCATCTCTCTCATTCTCTCCTTTAAACTCACGCCCAAGGGAACATTTTCACTGGTTTTTGAAGCCAAATGGCGTGAGCAATGGGGAAGCAAGAGTGAGTTTTTGAGGCAAAGCAAGAGTGAGTTTTTGAGGCAAAAACTCAAGTGCTAGGGAGGTTCACCCATGAGCCGAGATCCGTTTGACGCAATCTTGGAACTCATTTTCTTAGCTCAAAACTGAATTTTTGTGGCAGTGGACTGGTTTGAAAATGGCGCCACTTGTGAGAGCAAAATGGTTTTGTTCGTCTTCAAATCGTCTCAACCGATCAATGTAAGTATTCCGCTACCTTCTTTGATGTATTCACACATGATTTTCATTGCTTGTTTGATCTTGGGACCTAGAAACAACCTAACAATGGCATCAAGAGCTATAGGTTCAAGCATGAAAATGTAGGGCTTAAAATTAGGTATTTTGTATTTGAGCATGATTTTGTGAAATTAGATGATTGAGCATGCTTAATATATGTTATATTGAAGATTGATTTGATCAATTTCAAAAAAATATGTTTGGAACAATTTTCCCCAAATTTGTGATGTTGGCCGAATGTGTATGCTATTTAGAGTTCCTGGAATTTTTTGATTTTAGTTCATTGGATGAATTAGAATCATTAGGATAATGTTAATTTAAAACTAATTTGATTGGATTTTGAATTGAACAAAAATCCCCAAATTATTTCACCTTGGCCGAATCTACTTTGCCCTTGAATGTCTTGGTATATTTTGATTTTGAACAATTGGATGTGTATGAAATCATTTAGGATGTTGATTTAATGTCGATTGTGGCTTTGATTGGATTGAAACCAAATCGGACATAAAATCCCTCCTTTGGCCGAGAGCATTGAGCATGTATATGGTTTGATTTTTTCAAAACATGTTGGACATGTGATGATGATGTTTAGCATGATTAATTGGACTAATTAAGTGTTTTAGAAATATTGATTTAGGTGATTAATCATGTAATGCACTTTAGGTAATTAAATTGCGGAATTGGATTTATGTAATTTAATTATTTGGGCCTTAAATTGGATTTGGGCTTCTAATGTTGTAATTGGACTTATTGGGCTTGATTTTATCAAGTTGGGTTTAGGCCAAATGGATTGGATCCAATTGGGCCCAAAACCTTAACCATAAAGCCCAAATGCGACTAATGAACCTTTAAAGTTTAATTGGGCCTAATGGGCCGAAATTGATTTCTAAGGCTTTTGGGTGATTCCATCATTGGGCTTTGGTTGCCGAAGCCCATGCCTTAAAGAAATTAATTAAAGCCCATTGGACTACAATTGAATTAACGTTGGACGTTAATCGGGCTTTGAGACCCGACACGATTAAATTTGGAACTTAAGTCGAAAATGTTTATTAAATAAAGTGTAATATTTAATTTGGAATTGAATAGTGAATTAGTATTAAATACACATTAAATTTGATTTAATGTTGTATTTTAATTTAATTCATGAATTCGTACTTTGAGTACTTATTCGCAAAAACGAGTTTGACTCGACCAAAATCAAATCGTTGTTTGAATATTGGATGATCACATAATTATCAGATTAATTAATTTGATTAGATTGATTGATAGCATGCTTTTGTGTGAATACGTGGTTGTGATGAATTAATAATGTATATCGGATGGATATTAGTCGGGTGGGGCAATTTTGGAAATTATTGTAATAATTTTGATTTATTAAATTGGACCTGCGTGTCCAGCCTTATCACCTTTATTCTCTTTGTATTCTCTTTTCATCTATTCCCCTCAATGTAAATGAGGTTTCTTTAGAAGTGTAGTGTATCGGGTAGAAGTAATACAAGTGTTAGCTCGAGTGAGAAAGGAAGAGATTTGATCTAGGATCAATGTGTTAAGTATCCATCCGCATATCATTATTATTTTATTTTCATACTCACTTTATTATGTGTTTAGAATGCATGTTTAAGGTGTATGATGATGAGACCTTAACAAAGATAATTAAATTGGTAGCCAATTTGCACGCGAAAAGCCCTCATCAAATATCATGCGTCTTTTCCTTCCATTGAGTGATTCTTACTCAAGATCCTAGATTGGCATGGGTTATTGGCCAAAGTCAAGCCCTTGTCCGTCGAAGATGTGTTTGAATCACGAGGCTTTGTTCCATATTGGTGTCTTGTCCAAGTTGTGGTTTGTTGGCCAAAGTCAAGACCACTTCTTGTCCAACGACATTGATTACGAAGCTTCCATGGTCAATAGGTCCACGCTTGACTGGGATCACTAGGTTTGTTGTGCCAAAGCCAAGGCCTAGTTGATTCAGAGGAAAAAGGTTAGGGTATATATTCGATATATAGGCATATATAAGATATATGTTTCAGACTTGGATGTCCACCTACTGGATCTATGAGTTGGATGGGATCCAATTTATCTTCGAGATCTACCTAGTTAATCATCATACAATTTGTTGGCCAAAGTCAAGATTGTGTGATACTTTAACGGGATCCTAGCCCATTAGGAAACACGGTTTCCCGAGTACTCGACAGAGGGTTAGAGGCTCGACGAAAAATAGTGGGACGCAAGAATTGAATTTGCAATATTCGTTCAATTACTCGCCATACGCGCTCAAACAAATATCATTCGTCAAAATAAATTAAAAGTATTAGTTGGATAATATTTAAATTATTGTTTTAATAAACATTGGACTGTATTATAGTTGATTATATAATTGGATTATAGTAATCAATATATTTGAATTAATTAATTTCGATTTACAGTTGATTTTATAATTGGATTATAGTAATCAATGTAATTGAGGTTAATTAATTTAAATCATATTTGATTGTATAGTTGGACTATGATAATCATTATAATAAATAGTATCACAAATCGTTGATTAAATAGTTGGACTATTAGAATCAAGACTAAAATGAAAGATTAACATTTAAAACATAATCATAGGGAAAATGTGTTTAAATGGTTTAACTTTCAAATTGGGTATATTTTCAGGATGGTCCTGGAAATAAATAATAAGTTACTTTATTTGATAAAATAACCTATTATGCCTAAGCCCATAATCAAGCAAATTGGTATAGCATAATCTTTGGAAGATTTATGTGATGATGACTTTAGTGCTTAATTCATTATACTTGACATAAATCTATGTTTAGATTTAAGAAGTATTAAAATTGCAATTAATAATTCTTGGAGAATTAATGACAAATCTCAAGGAGATAAAGTCGAACTTTGCAATTAGGCTAGTAGCGCAAGGCACACTTTACTTCAATATTCTAGAAACCCAAGGCTTGGCCAAAGGCTTCTGAAATATGTGAAAGGGCAAAGGGAAAAATCATTATAATCTTCTGGGAAGATGAAGGACATATCTCAAAGTGAATGCCGTTTGGATATGGCAGACATGAAGGAATTAAAGAAAGGGCAAGGCTCTGACTTTAAATATATTTGTCAAAATTATGTCCATTACTAGTATTGAAATTAGATTTTAAATACTTAGTGTGGTACAAAAGATATATGTATTGATGTTCAGAATCAGCTTTGAGCAGGATACTGACTTCAAGCTGAGATTAATCTACAAATCGGAAGCGGGACTTAAGTCACTGTTTCGACCGTAGATACCTAAGTTTAGGGACTACCCTTTAGGTGTGTACTTAATTAGAAACTGTTATAATATAACTAGTTTGACTAGGAACTTATCTTTATATCAGTGTTTAATCCGTTGCGGATAGACCTTTATATTCTAGAACACTAACGTGTTTCATTATATAAAGAATGATATTAAGATAAACACATTATATGTGAGTAACAGTATTTATATTTTGAATATAAATAAAATCTCGAACATGAAATATGACAAACTAATAGCTCATGCTGATTTGATCAGAAGAGACTTATTTGTGGCATTGTTGTCTGGGACACAATTAAACAAGAGTCGTATATCCACACTTTTGAAGAGTGGGTACAAGGACTGTTTTGACTATTCAAATAAAGTCTACGAATCTAGTTTATTAGGTAAAGTACCTAAAACACTATTTACTTGGTAAAAATGAAAGTGCCACCGATCTGTTAGCCCTATTCAAATTGATGTAAGTGGGCCCATGTCTAGCTAGGCTAGATGTGGATATGAATATTTCGTGACCTTAACGGATGTGGCATCACGTTATGGTTATGTGTTTCTTTTGAAGAACACAAATCGGAAACTTTTAGAGTTTCGACACGAAATAGACAGACAGATAGGCTATAGTATTATACCGTAACGGTAAGACCATAATGGAGAATACTTAAGCAATAAGTTTCACATATACTTGAAAGAGTATAGTATTCTTTCAAATGAGGACACCTCCTGGAACACGTCAATATGACGGTGTGTCCGAACGGAGAAACCGAATTTTGTTGGACATGATAAGGTTTATCATGAGTCAATCTGAGCTATCTTTTCCTTCAACGGATATGCATTAACAGTTCAAAACTTATTCAGAATAAGGTTCCATAGAAATCTGTTTGACAGACTACATATTGGATATGAACGGGAAAGAAACAGGGTTTCTCATTCCTAATAATTTGGGTATGCCGGGCATAACGTTTCGATGATACCAAACTAAGGACCCAAATTGGATAAGTGCCATATATAGGTTATCCTAGGGAAAACCATAAGTATAGTACTTAAACATCTCACAACATAACAATGTAATTGTTGCTCACCATGCGATTTTCCTAAGAGGAATACCGATATGCAGTGGTCAGTGGGAGGACAGTAAAACTCGATGAAAATCGGAGTAATACTGTTCAAGGCACGAAGTCCTTAATGGAACACAAATAGTTCATCAAATGATGAATTTGTACCATTAATCTTCGAATACACAAGAACCCTGTAGATCGGAGAGAGTCAGAAAACAACCTAGGGTATGGATTTCTGATCTCACCTCATAAAGATGTCAATCTTATGGAGGTATACCATCCGACTACGTTTTAAGGAAGTGATACCAGGTATCGACTCCTTTTATGGCAAAGTGCCATGAGTCCGAAATGGATTCCATGCATAACAACTATGTTTGGACACTGGTTGTTGTACCGCAAGGCGTTGTGTCTATAGGTACTGTCTTCTAGGAATACATACATGGAAGGCAACATACCAACGTATACAGATAGGCTTGTAGCGGAAAGGTATCGTTATCAACACTGTGTTGATTACGGTTCAACCTTTTACCTGTTGCCACGGTTAATCCATTTGGATAATACTTGCAGTAGCTGCACGTTTCATTTATGAAATGTGTCAGTTAAAGATCAAATTTGCTTTCCTTAAACGGAAACCCTTTGAAGGATGTTTATAACATCCTGATGATTTTGTCGTACTAAAACCAGTAAACAAGGTTTGCAGGTTATTCGATCCATGTTTGGATTGAAGCAAGCATTAGGTTCTTGGAATCATCGTTTTGATGTAATCATAATGGTCTATGATTCAATTCAAAACGAGAATGATTCTTGTGTATATAAGGAGGTTAGTGGGAGTGCACTGACAATAAATGTCCTTTAATAAAATAATGATGATATATTATTTCTTGGAAATGATATTCCCATAAAACAATCGGCGAAAGCTTGGTTTTCGAGAAAATTCTCCATAGAATTCTTAGGAGTAACAACCTTTATTCTAGGAATAAAAGATCTACTGGGATAGATTAAGTTGTCAAAACTCTGCGAGAACTCGTACATTGAAAAATGTACGTAACCTGGTGTCTCATACGCTTTGAGCATATGTATTCACAATCAGGCCAATCCAAGTGATAGTCACTGGATTGATATTAAGAACATCCGTTAGAATCTTAGAGATCTAAGGATGCTGTCTTAATCTGTGGAGAAGGAGAACTTGAAGTGACTGGGATCACTACTGCAAGTTTCCAAACCGATAAAACGACTGAAAGTCGCAAAAGGTACTATACAGTTTGAATAACGGTACAGTAAGCTGGAAATATTCCAAGCAAGATACTGTTACCAAATAAAAAACAAATACGGATTAATTACAGCAGCTGAGGCAGCAATAGAAGCCATATGGGTCAATAATAAATCTAATTAGATTAGATATAGTTCTGTTAGCGGCTGAGCTAGGCGTTAGCGCAGGCTAAAGAATTAATGGTCTCATCAACGATCCAGATACATACTTCGACAAATCATCTGATTCGTTCGGATCATACATCGTGGCGATGTGATGATCGTATAAATCGCGTCAGACGATAATCATGGAAATCCGCTGACGAAACCTTTTCTCAGTAATTTGAGCCAACCGTACATAGTTCGGGTGTTAGGCACTCAAGTGACTGGCTATAGGCCAAGTGGGAGATTGTTGGACAATTATGACCCATAGCGTCACTATTTGTACAGATCATTGTGTTGTTGTACAAATTAACTATGTGACAAAGGAAATTGCGCTCTCATCATTTGTGATTAGATCACCTTAGATGTATAAATGAAGAGAGGCACATATGATTAGTTCCTGGATTGAGAATGATATAAGACAGTATCAGTCCAAGAATGATTAATCATTAAATATCCCTAGTCGTAGTATTATCGAGACAGGACATCGATAATGCGGGATAGGCTAGTATTGCACTTGTGCGCGTTGTGAGGGCACAACGACATAGTTCTCATCTATTTAAGTATTGGATACTTATGCAAGTGCGATAGAAGGTTGTGTTTCACCGATGGTACGGGAAACAGCTTCGCTCTGGATAAACCCATCGGAATCCCATTGGTATTGTGATTATGTGTCTGGGAGTCCGACATCAGGGTAGGTGTGTATGGTCTTAACCTGAGACTTGCACCGCTAATGCTTACGACAATCAATATACTTTGATTGAGGTCGTCAGGGGCTTTAACCGGTTCTGGTACGCCGATTTTGGGTATATTGAGAATCGTAGAGTATTGGGTGTGATGTCAAGACGAAAGTATCACTTCAGTCATACTGGAGATGATGTCACGTAGGATACGGTATTAGTGCTCTTAAGTGCTGGCCGGCCATCGGAATATTATGACAAGGTCATGTATATCTGATTATAGAGACTAGTTACCAGACATCCGACATGTGCTTCGTACGGGGCAGACACAACTCCAGCCCCAGGCCTAGCACGTGACAGTCCGATACTGGGCCGATATACACAATACTTGGTATACTGCGCTTGATATAGATCCTTATATATTCCATAAGAATATTTCCGGAGAATTGGGTAGACTTGGTGCTTTGCTAGAAGCCGACCTTGTCTCATAAATCGGTAAAACGTAGTACTTGGTACGTACGTGATTCAGATACTCCGACGACCGTATTTACTGCCAATATATCCGGGGATCTCATGGGTCACTTCACAATAATCCACCGATGACATATGACTCGCACTCTTTTATTAATCTGGGATTAATTAGATGGAAGAGAGAGAAAATTAATCTGGGATTAATTACGGAGATATTTTATCTAGGATAAAATATCGGCTAGAGAGAGAGAATGATTAATTCGGAATTAATCGATTAAATTAATATATTCGATATATTAAACGAAATTAGATTTCGACGCGGAATTAAAATTAGATTTTAATTCGGGCGAATGAATTAATTTAGAATTAATTCGTTAGCGACGTGAATAGTGAATTCATTGGGCGTGATCATTTAATTACGACACGATGGAAAATTTGCTAATTAGGAATTAGCGAACCCGAGCCCGAGTGTGATTGCGAGCGCATTCGTATTTTGAATTCGAGTGTGGCAACACAAGTCACATCAAGCGTCAAATCATTCATCACGTCAAGCGTCAAATCAAACGTCACTTTGAGTGATGTGATTGATTGATTGATGATGTGATTGATTGAATGATTGAAAGACTTACATCACTTTATTAAAGTGACAATGAATAGTTGATGTAAGTAGGTGGAATAGTGTTTGGTGGGTGTAAAGCATTTACTTTTGATTTTAATTAATCAATTAGTAATTGTTTTTAGTATTTTTTCTTGGAAAATATATAAAGGCATTTTTGGAAAATGCTTTACCAACCAAGTCAACACTTTATTCTCTCTCATTCTCTCCTTCAAACTCACGCCCAAGGGAACATTTTCACTGGTTTTTGAAGCCAAATGGCGTGAGCAATGGGGAAGCAAGAGTGAGTTTTTGTGGCAAAAACTCAAGTGCTAGCACACTTACGGAACATGCGAAGGTGGTAGGGAGGTTCACCCATGAGCCTGGATCCGTTTGACGTAATCTTGGAACTCATTTTCTCAGCTCAAAACTGAATTTTTGTGGCAGTGGACTGGTTTGAAAATGGCGCCACTTGTGAGAGCAAAATGGTTTTGTTCGTCTTCAAATCGTTTCAACCGATCAATGTAAGTATTCCGCTACCTTCTTTGATGTATTCACACATGATTTTCATTGCTTGTTTGATCTTGGGACCTAGAAACAAACCTAATATTTGCACTGCTGGCTCCAATTAGGCGTATGGGGGGACAGCGATACGTAACGCCCTCAAACGTCTAGTTTTTCAGACATAGACAGAACTCGGAGAAAGTTTTCAGTTTTCATATACTTATTTCAGTCTTCAGAGATACAGATTATAGATAGAGACTTCAGTTTTCAGAAATAGTTTATAGATGAGTAGTTTTTTTAGAAACCGTTTCCAGAAAAATAAGTTTCAGAAAGACAAGTTTTATAAAAGCTTCAGAAAAGAGTTTTCAGGAAATATTTTTATAAACGAGTTTTCAGAAAGGATTTTTAGAAAAGATTTTAAAAAGAATTTTCTAAAAGCTTGACAGGTTATAGTAGAGTAAAGTTCATAAGTTATGCATACAAATCATATATTCTGGTTGCCATATGAGATGCATATAGTTGACATTATTGCATGACAATATGATTACATTTTTATGTATATAATTGTTGTTGCACATGTTATATATTTACATAAAAGAAACATCTTGTAGAATACTAGTACAAGGTAATGTAATTACATATGCATATATGCATAGTTAATAAAAGTGAGTTGAATGTTTAATAGAAATAATAGTTTATAATTCCGATTTGATGATATTTCAATAAGATATAAAGAAGAAAATTGTAATATATGTCAAACTAGATTAGCAAGTATAGGAAACATGATTTAAAGTTTATGTATGAATAGTTGAATAGACTAGTAGCAAGTAATATGGAAATAAAATGGATTAAAGTTGTATGGTTAAATCAGACTTTGTAAATAATTGCATGATCAAATAGACAGTTTAGGATTATTACAGAAACTGGATTCAGAACTTGTATGCGTATGACTCTCAGGGAATGAGCATAGTTACTTACTGAGTCTTATGACTCACACCATAGCAGTGTTTAGGTTTTGCAGGTTGTAACCCGATCAGTCGATCACAGTCTTCAGAGCATGATGAGCTGGATAGAAATACTACAGTCAGCTAGTCACCAGGTCTTGGGAATATTAGGGTCAAGTTGTATAAGTCTGGTTGTTAAGTAATTGAGTTGTATAATACAGTTTTACAAAGTTTAAGTTTGTAAAAGTTTTTGTTTATACGCATTTTCAAGCATGGAGCCCAGTGGTATTATGTTTTGAGTTGATTATTTTAGTGTTAGATGGTGTATTGGGCCCTATAGTTTGTTGATGGTGCTGGACTTTGATCCAAGTTTCATAACTTTTAGCATAGGTCATGCCGAATTTTCGTCAAAGTCAGGGGCTTATGGAGGCAAGATTAGCCTGTCTCATGTCGGAAGCATCTCGGCTTAGGCGGGATGTTACAAAGATGGTATCAGATAAGAGGTTTATAGAGTGTCAGTGACTACAGCTTCTGGCTATTCGACTATCTCAGTAAGTATTTTTTTTGTTTAGACCATATCAGTTTTTGCTTGATGTTTGGTTCTAGTATGACCAGGTCAGGATTCAAGGATGAATCCTATATAAAGGGGGTGAATGTAACATCTCGGGTTATTTTAGAATATTGGCGTGAATTTTATTTTCCGCGTGTAGGGTCGCGTCGAACGTGAGATCGATTTTATTGAATAATGGGGATTTTTTTTTGAGAAATTAATTAAAAGATAATAATAATTAAAATTGAGGGATTAAGTTGAAAATTTTCAAATAAGTGTAAATAATTCTTGAAGGCTCTACAATTACACATGTGTAAAACACATCACACATTTAATTATTCTAGAAAATGTCACATATATATTGTATATAACACAAATGTGGACACAATAAAAACACACACAAAGATATTTTAAAATACACACACACACGTGTCACTCTTAAGAACACAAAAAAAATTAATTAACAAATAACACATACATAAGGTCTCAAGGAAGAACACACACGGAGACTACGAATGGAGAGAAATCAGAGAGGAGGGAATATAGAGAGATCAGAAAGAATGATGAAAATAAGAAAAAAAAGAAGAAAACAGAAAGGAAGAGAAGGACAAGAAGTAGAAGAAGAAGAAGAGACCGAGAAGACACCAGAGAGAAGGAGAAAGATGATCTGTTCTAGCTATTTTCAGTCGTGTCTCACCGCCGATAAGCCTCCAGCTTGGTGAAGGGCAGAAGCAGCGAGCAGGGCATTCGGTAAGTATAATATGTCTCCAATTTCCCCGAATTTTATTAATTTTGTTATTTGATTAATTTTGTTAATTAGGTTTTAAAATAAATCTTGAAATTGGGGTAGATTATAACGACACAATGAAGATTAATAGAGTGTTTAATCATGCATTTAGTGACCATTTAACATGGGTTAAGCTTAAGCTTCTTGGAAATTTTAAGTTTGGCAGATAAATTACTTTCTTGGCCATGGCCGATTGTATAAGAAGGGGAAATTTTATTTTACACTTTTGTTTGAAGATAGAGAATGTGAAAGTGATTGGGGGATTTCTAAGAGTTTAGTAAACGATATGAAGTTTATAAACTGTTTACTGACTCTTGTTGTCTTGGGCAATGTTGAGATGTGAGGGTGTTAGTGAAGAAAGAAAATTGAAGAGTAGTGACCTGAAAGTTTGGCTAAGCTGAATCAATTTGACTTTACTTCTTTTTTTTTTGTTTTTGTGTATGATAGTGAAGAGTTTAGTGAATGAAAGATTCATGAATTTTAGGGTTGTGGTATTTTCTGCCATAGTTAGGTTCTTGGGTGAATGATTTATTGATAGGTATTTGTGATTTATTGTATTGACAATTATTGACACTAAGTTGAATGATTTATAGATTGAATATTATTAAACTGAATAAGATAATGGTCTATGAAATAAGGATAGTTTCGTCCATAAATGGGAGGGGAAGTTTCTTTAATAAGGAATTCTAAAGATTATTACTTAACAAATATAAAGTTGATGGTTTATTGATTATGTTGTCAAATTAAAGATATGAGGGATTTCACGTTTCAGCGAAATAGATGAGTAAAGTAGTTAGGTTGTTATTAAGAAGTTCAATGAAGTACTATGAGGTCAACTAAGGTATAAAATTTTGAAAGAATCTTGTTATGCTAACTCTTATAATGGTGATATTTATTTTAAACAAATTGTTGAAAAGAATCTTACCCATTCTTATTCCTTCGTAGATCGTCAACCTAATCAGCCGCCTACCACCCAATAATTTTTGTAAACCCGAAATTACTGTGAATAGATGCCTCATGTTATTATTTTCTTTGATTAAGTTTCACATGTTTGAATATTTTAAGTTATGGTTTGAATTGAGTTTGATTCGTTAATGAATGCATGTACGTGTATAGTAGTATAAGAGATGCATATGCATATTTATATGTTATGATTTTCAAAAGTTGATTTTATGCTTACTTGTTTTAGATTTAAAGTCTATTTCAAAGACTTATTTTAAAAGCTTTCGGGCGTTAGCCTTGTTTTTTTTTTTTTTTTTTTCACATATGTATTATATAAAAATGGCTTTGAGTTTTAAAAAGTTTATCAGCATAGGTTTTATGTTTTCGGGGCATGAGGTAAAACCTCACCCCCAGTATGTAACTTGATAGTGGAATTGACAGATTCAGAGACATGTGCACATGTGGAGGACTGAGGGGATGCTCTAAGATCCTCGAGCAGGACAAAGGTTGGCAGATCCCCGAAATCCTGATTTTAGAGCTTGGGTGGTAGCAAAAATCCGTACTCCAGCTCCAGTTTGTGGCTTAGAGGACGACGATACGTAATGCCCTAAGACCAGCAATTTCAGAGACAGTAGTGGCATGCTTGGGGATGGCAATATGTACCATCCCAAAGTCATGGATTTGCACTGCTGGCTTCAGTTAGGCGTAAGGGGGGACAGCGATATGTAAAGCCCTCTTTCGTCTAGTTTTTCCGATAGAGACAGAACTCTGAGAAAGAGTTCAGTTTTCAGATACATGTTTCAGTCTTCAAAGATACAGATTATAGATAGAAACTTCTGTTTTCAGAAATAGTTTACAGATGAGTAGTTATATTTAGAAACAGTTTCCAGAAAAAAAAAAAAAAACAAAGTTCAGAAAGACAAGTTTTATAAAAGCTTCAGAAAAGAGTTTTCAGGTGTAACATCCCGCCTAGGCCAGGATGTTACCGGCAGGAGACATGGAAACCCATCTCCATAAGCCTATGATTCTAATGAAATTTCGGCATGATGTATTCGTAACATCATGCAACCTGGCTTATAGCCAGCACCATGACGACAACCTGTTTATGCAACTCAACACACATGTAAACATTATCAAGGCCTCAGGCCTGAACTCAATAATCAAAATATAAATATTTGGCCTCCGGCCAGAACTCGAAAATGAAACTATGCTATTACATAACTTTTACATAAGAGAACAAATGCAAATACAAGGACTAGGGCCGTGAGGACCCATACTCAACCCAGGACTCAATGAACTTCCTTGACTGTAATTGGGGCGATCCACTGTCTTCAAAGTCTTCACAGAAATCCTGCAAGCTAAGTGTAACTGGTACTGTCCTGCAAAACTACAAACTGTGGTGGTGTGAGTCATAATGACTCAGTAAGTAATCATGCAAACATTACCAAATCTGATTTAACTATATCCATTTATTCCCATATTACTTGCTATTAGTCTTTTCATCTGAACACCTACCTACGTATTTTAATTTCTATTTATTTCCATATTACACACTACTAGTCTTTCTAGCTATTTAGCAAAGTACAAACTTTATTACTGGCCTTTTACCTGTCCACAAACATACTTTTACTTTTCTTTACTATTTTTATTTACAAACACATTGTTTGATACTAACCCTTTTATCTGATTAGTCACATACATTAAATTATGTTTACCACTTACATGAACAAACATCAAGTTTCTATATCATTACCAAAATCCAACAATGCTTTCACTGCGCTACTCTGATATCTCATAATGTCTCTTTACACTCTCTGCTAGTTTAGCTTAGACATCTATTACAGCTTTCTTTCTTTTATTTCCATGAAATATCATCAAATCGAAATTAAATATTCTTTCCATCAAATATTTATCACACTACTTAGATCATGCTGACATGTAAAGATGTAATTATATAATCACGCATTAATATTCACAAAGAGAATTTCTTATATAGCCCTACATCTCATACCAACATCTTCTACAAATACATATAAACATAATAATGATATCATGTACAAATTTTAGCTACAAGCATCTCAATATACTCATGCTATAATGTATTAACATCAACTATATGCCTCTCAATGACTTACTAGAATACATGATTCATATGCCATAATTACAAATCATACTTTACTTCAACATTTTATGTCTTTAGAACATATTTTGTGAAAACCCTTTCTAAAGAATTATTTATTGAAAACATTACTCGAAAACTAATTTCTATTTTAAAAATTCTGAATCTCTTATAAAACTGATGTTTCTGGAAACTTTCTTTTCTAAAAAGCTCTTTCTGAAAGCTGTAACTGAAATCTGAAAATCTGTTTCTAAGTTCCGTCTCTGAAAACTATTTACTATAATCTGATTTCTGAAATCTAGGCACTGAAAATGTGAAAACTGTGTGCTGAAGATCTGAAAACTGAAAACTAAAAACTGGAAATACTCGATGCCCAGGACAACAGCTCAACTGCGACATCTATGAAATACTGGTGGTACTCGATGCCCAGGACAACAGCTCAACTTCGGCATCTATGAGGCGGTGGTGCCTTACGTCCAGGACAACAGCTCAACTGGCAACGTAGAGCTCTACACCCAGGACAACAGCTCAACTGCAGTGTAGCCACCACTAGGGACCAGGTACATGATCCTAAGCCGCCATCCTGGCCCTACATGTGCACATGTTCTCTGTATCCGTTAATTCCAACTGTATCTCAAGTTACATACTGGGGTGAGGTTTTACCTCATGCCCCGAAAATATGAAACTGCAAATAAACTTTTAAAAACTTAAATCAAATCCCAAACTGTAAAAAACATCTTTGTCAAAATATTTGAAAACTAGTCTTTGTAACACTTTGAAACTTAAAACACTTTTAGCTTTAATTTAACTTCTTAAAACTATAACAAATGCATAATATATATATATATATATAAACCAACATGCTCAAGATCTCATTTACATATGTTCTTATGCACAAATACTCTATTCACTTTAAACATACATCAAGATACTTTTTCTCAAAACACATACCTACTATATACTAACTTATTTATTTCTCCATGCATACTTACCTGCTTTTGTACTTATGTGCTTACTTTTTGATAATTTATCATTCTTAAACTTTGATCACATTCCATAGGGTGTAGATTTCTACAACCCCCAAACCCAAGTCTCATTTAATTATAATCATAATCATGACCTCATTTATATATATATATTGGTTTATACCTACGTATGTATCTCTTTACTTCTACATGCGCATGCTTATCCTTACTCATATATATACTTGTAACTGCTTGTTTTCATCTACATGTGTATATAGATACATCTACTACTTTCTTTTACACTCATCTTATTATATACAAGTTTTATATATATAGCTATATACGACTTTGTTATATTACTAATTTCGAGCAATGTTAGATTTCTTAAGTATTCGCAGCATGAGTTACTTACCTGGCTAGGCGAACGCCCGCGATCCGGGTCCGATATGTCAAACAATAACAACACAAGGTTAGCACCGCTATTTGCAAAACTTCTAACTTATCTATAATAACTTCGGGCTCCCCGGAACACCCGAATCATCTCCGATACTACGGTACAAACTTCATTACTCTATACTTATCTTTCTATACTATACCAACTAGCTGGATAGTCTATATTCTCGTTTTACGCATTTGCGACAAATCTTGCGGAAAAGTTTCCGCAAACACTACGGAAGGATCTCGAACCCTCCGAACTACTCCAGAATTACCTAATTACCCTCGCAATATCCTATTCATACTATTTTCATGATTACGGTTATCTACGCTCAGTCGCGTGAGAAACTCCATTTTACTGGAAACATCCGAATATAAATCGTTACACTTTAAAATAAAAATTTCTAAACGGAAAGTCTTACCGAAATTCCGAGGCCATATTCGGACTCCCATCAGCCATACGAACGCGCTGGTGCGATCGGAATTCCGATCAAAGTTACTTTTCAGATGGGTCTACTATTGACATGCCACTTTCTTCCTTGTTTTGCGTGCAATCGGCCGGTGCTCGGTGAAATCGACTCCTCACACTTGTAGTACTCGTCGAGAGCTTCGATTTGGTAGGTGGCTCGGGTCGTGAAATGGACCGACGAGCCGGGATCGAGAACCACGAGTCGCCCCCTTTTCCCCTTTTTTTCCTGCCGTTTCCGGCCACTTTCTGGACTGCCACCGGCCACCATCGGATACGTGGTGGCCGGACGCTTCCCCCTGCGCGACGCAGCCCCTTCTTCCTTTCTCTCTCTTGTGCGACGTCCCTGCCACTATTTTTTTTTGTTTCCTTTTGCTGTATTAGGCAAAATAATAATAATCATAATAATATCTTATTTCAGAAATTACTAAAATGCCCTTACTTATAAGGGTATTTTCGAAATCAATGATTGTGAAGCCCTTCTGGCACGAGTTTCGAAAAGTGTTCAACACGAAAGTTGTTCATCTCGGAAAAACGAGTTTGATGGTTCAAGAATCAACGTAATTGGAGTTCGTCTACTAATTTTATGGTCAAAATAGTAAACTTTACGCGTTTTACGAAAATCACGTAACTGACTTTTGATCCCACGCGTTTTCCAACGCGAAGAATATTCATAATATATTATTCTAACCCATATAACATCGATTAAACTCTTATTCTTCATTATCATCATGATCCGAGAGTATAACGTCGGTCTGGGAATCCTCTAGAATAGTCCCGAAAATCTGAGATGTTACATTCACCCCTCCTTATAAAAATTTCGTCCTCGAAATTTCTCCACCCTTGTAACTGCTGATTCAAACCTGGTCAAATGTGCGAAAACTATCTTACTCTAAACTCCACTGATATAACTTCTCTGTCTCAACTGTTAACTAATCTCTATCTATAAGCTAAGATCTATAACGGCTCATCTACGGCTTTAAACTGACTATACTGGTCTGATTCTCAACTATAACTATACTGATCTTGTTCTTATCTCTAGCTGTACTGTTTTGATTCTTATCTTGAATCCTCTGGCCTCACAAGGGCCCTATACTGATTTTTTCTCATTCATGCTAGTTTTCCGATCTGAAAAGGGTCACAAAAACACTAACTCAAATTAATCTCCTTCCATACGGAAATAGCTAATCTACGCACATCAATCGAGTCACCCATGGACTCAAATTCAAGCAAGCAAGGCACTGAATAATATAATGAGATCACGGCAAACAATCATAGAAGATACATACAAATACCTATGTGGTCTTTACCAAACTGAAGACAATCTCTGACAGTCGGATCCCCACAGTTGCACTCACTGACTTCTAGATCATGCTACTGACTCTGACTCTTAAACCATGCTCTGATACCAAATTTGTAACATCCCGCCTAGGCCAGGATGTTACCGGAAGGAGACAGGGAAACCCATCTCCATAAGCCTCTGATTCTAATGAAATTTCGGCATGATGTATTCGTAACATCATGCAACCTAGCTTAAAGCCAGCACCATGATGACAACCTGTTTATGCAACTCAACACACATGTAAACATTATCAAGGCCCCAGGCCTGAACTCAATAATCAAAATTTAAATACTTGGCCTCCGGCTAGAACTCGAAAATGAAACTATGCTATTACATAACTTTTACATAAGAGAACAAATGCAAATACAAGGACTAGGGTCGTGAGGACCCATACTCAACCCAGGACTCAATGAACTTCCTTGACTGCAATTGGGGCGATCCACTGTCTTTAAAGTCTTCACAGAAATCCTGCAAGCTAAGTGTAACTGGTACTGTCCTGCAAAACTACAAACTGTGGTGGTGTGAGTCATAATGACTCAGTAAGTAATCATGCAAACATTACCAAATCTGATTTAACTATATCCATTTATTCCCATATTACTTGCTATTAGTCTTTTCATCTGAACACCTACCTACGTATTTTAATTTCTATTTATTTCCATATTACACACTACTAGTCTTTCTAGCTATTTAGCAAAGTACAAACTTTATTACTGGCCTTTTATCTGTCCACAAACATACTTTTACTTTTCTTTACTATTTTTATTTACAAACACATTGTTTGATACTAACCCTTATCTGATTAGTCACATACATTAAATTATGTTTACCACTTACATGAACAAACATCAGTTTCTATATCATTACCAAAATCCAACCATGCTTTCACTGCGCTACTCTGATATCTCATAATGTCTCTTTACACTCTCTGCTAGTTTAGCTTAGACATCTATTACAGCTTTCTTTTTTTATTTCCTTGAAATATCATCAAATCGGAATTAAATATTCTTTCCATCAAATATTTATCACACTACTTAGATCATGCTGACATGTAAAGATGTAATTATATAATCACGCATTAATATTCACAAAGAGAATTTCTTATATAGCCCTACATCTCATACCAACATCTTCTACAAATACATATAAACATAATAATGATATCATGTACAAATTTTAGCTACAAGCATCTAAATATACTCATGCTATAATGCATTAACATCAACTATATGCATCTCAATGACTTACTAGAATACATGATTCATATGCCATAATTACAAATCATACTTTACTTCAACATTTTATGTCTTAGAACATATTTTGTGAAAACCCTTTCTAAAGAATTCTTTATTGAAAACATTACTCGAAAACTAATTTCTATTTTAAAAATTCTGAATCTCTAATAAAACTGATGTTTCTGGAAACTTTCTTTTCTAAAAAGCTCTTTCTGAAAGCTGTAACTGCAATCTGAAAAACTGTTTCTAAGTTCCGTCTCTGAAAACTATTTACTATAATCTGATTTCTGAAATCTAGGCACTGAAAATGTGAAAACTGTGTGCTGAAGATCTGAAAACTGAAAACTAAAAACTGGAAATACTCGATGCCCAGGACAACAGCTCAACTGCGGCATCTATGAAATACTGGTGGTACTCGATGCCCAGGACAACAGCTCAACTTCGGCATCAATGAGGTGGTGGTGCCTTACGTCCAGGACAACAGCTCAACTGGCAACGTAGAGCTCTACACCCAGGAAACAGCTCAACTGGCAGTGTAGCCACCACTAGGGACCAGGTACACGATCCTAAGCCGCCATCCTGGCCCTTCATGTGCACATGTTCTCTGTATCCGTCAATTCCAACTGTTTCTCAAGTTACATACTGGAGTGAGGTTTTACCTCATGCCCCGAAAACATGAAACTGTAAATAAACTTTTAAAAACTTAAATCAAATCCCAAACTGTAAAGAACATCTTTGTCAAAACATTTGAAAACTAGTCTTTGTAACACTTTGAAACTTAAAACACTTTTAGCTTTAACTTAACTTTTGAAAACTATAACAAATGCATAATCTTAGATATATATGCATGTACATGCAAACTCTATGCTCAAACAAACTATCTTAATAGTCATACTTATTTATATGCTTACATGTATAAAAACCAACATGCTCAAGATCTCATTTACATATGTTCTTATGCACAAATACTCTATTCACTTTAAACATATATCAAGATACTTTTTCACAAAACACATACCTACCATATACTAACTTACTTATTTCTCCATGCATACTTACCCGCTTTTGTACTCTTATGCTTACTTTTTGATAATTTATCATTTTTAAACTTTGATCCCATTCCCTAGGGTGTAGATTTCTACAACACCCAAACCCAAGTCTCATTAATTATAATCATAATCATGACCTCATTTATATATATTATATATATATATATATATATATATTGGTTTATACCTACGTATGCATCTCTTTACTTCTACATGTGCATGCTTATCCTTACTCATATATATACTGGTAACTGCTTGTTTTCATCTACATGTGTATATAGATACACCTACTACTTTCTTTTTCACTCATCTTATTATATACAAGTTTCATACATATATCTATATACAACTTTGTTATATACTAATTTCGAGCAACGTTAGATTTCTTAAGTATTCGCAGCATGAGTTACTTACCTGGCTAGGTGCACGCCAGTGATCCGGGTTTGATTTGTCAAACAATAACAACACAAGGTTAGCACCGCTATTTACAGAACTTCTAACTTATCTATAATAACTACGGGCTCCCCGGAACACCCGAATCATCTCCGATACTACGGTACAAATTTCATTACTCTAATACTTATCTTTCTATACTATACCAACTAGCTGGATAGTCTAGATTCTCGTTGTACGCATTTGTGGTAAATCTTGCGGAAAAGTTTCCGCAAACGCTACAGAAGGATCTCGAATCCTCTGAACTACTCCAGAATTACTTAATTACCCTCGCAATATCATATTCATACTATTTTCATGATTACGGTCATCTACGCTCAGTCGCGCGAGAAACTCTGTTTTATCGGAAACTCGCTAATTCTACTGGATCGATCTAATCTATTTCGTTTCTCCCCGAATTCTACCACATTTATCGTTTTAACGTATTAGATTATATTCAATTCATTTCATGTAATTCGTTACACTACGAAACTACTGGAAACATCCGAATATAAATCGTTACATTTTAAAATAATAATTTCTAAACGGAGAGTCGTACCGAAATTCCGAGGCCATATTCGGACTTCCATCAGCCATACGAACGTGCAAGTGCGATCGGAATTCCTATCGGAGCTACTGTTCATCTGGGTCTACTATTCATATGCCATTTTCTTCCTCGTTTCGTGTGTAACCGGCTGTTGTTTGGTGAAATCAACTATGTACACTCGTAGTACTCGTCGAGGGCTTCGATTTGGTAGGTGGCTTGGGCCGTGAAATGGACCAACGAGCCGGGATCGAGAACCACGAGCCGCACTCTTTTTCCCCATTTTCCTGCCGTTTCCGGCCACTTTTTGGACTACCGCCGGCCACCACGGCCACCATCGGAGGCCTGGTGGCCAGATGGTTCCCCATGCAACGGTGCGTTGGCCGGCAGTGGCCGGCTAGCCGCCGACGCAGCCCCTCCTTCCTTTCTCTCTCTTTTGCGACGTCTCTGCCACTCTTTTTCTTTTTTTTTTATGTTTCCTTTTGCTGTATTAGGCAAAATAATTATAATAATAATAATAATAATAATTTATTGTCCCAGAAATTACTAAAATGCCCTTACTTGTAAGGGTATTTTTGGAAATCAATGGTTTTGAAGCCCTTCTGGCGTGATTTTTGAAAAGTATTCAACACGAAAGTTGTTCGTCTTGGAAAAATGAGTCCGATGGTTCAATAATTAATGCAATCGGAGTTCATCTGCTAATTCTGTGGTCAAAACAGTAAACTTTACGCGTTTTACGAAAATTGCGTAACTGACTTTTGATCCCACGCGTTTTCCAACGCGACGAATATTCATAATATATTATTCTAACCCATATAAAATCGATTGAACTCTTATTCTTCATTATCATCATGATCGGAGACTATAACGTCGGTCCGGGAATCCTTTAGAACAGTCCGAAAATCTGGGATGTTATGATAGAGTGAAGTTCATAAGTTATGCATACAAATAATATATTTTGGTTGCCATATGAGATGCATATAGTTGACATTAATGCATGACAGTATGATTACATTTATGTGTATATAATTGATGTTGCATATGTTATATGTTTACATAAAAGAAATATCTTGTAGAGTACTAGTACAAGGTAATGTAATTACATATGTATGTATGCATAGTTAATAAAAGTGTGTTGAATGTTTAATAGAAATAATAGTTTACAATTCTGATTTGATGATATTTCAATAAGATATAAAGAATAAAATTGTAATAGATGTCAAACTAGATTAGCAAAGAATAAGTAGGTAAGTATTAAGATACCAGATTAGCGCAGCAAAAGCATGGTAAAACTTGACTCGGTAAAAAGGTTATGGATGTTGAATGTGTATAGGAAACATGATTTAAAGTTTATGTATTAATAGTTGAATAGACTAGTAGCAAGTCTTATGGAAATAAAATGGATAAAAGTTATATGGTTAAATTAGACTTTGTAAATAATTGCATGATCACATAGATAATTTAGGATTATTACAAAAATAGGATTCATACCTTGTATGTGTATGACGCTCAGGGAATGAGCATAGTTCTTACTGAGTCTTATGTCTCACACCAGAACAGTGTTTAGGTTTTATAGGCTGTAACCAGATCAGTCGATCACAGTCTTCAGAGCATAAGGAGCTGGATAGAAGTACTGCAGTTAGCTAGTCATCAGGTCTTGGGAATATGAGGGTCAAGTTGTATAAGTTTGTTTTTTAAGTAATTGATATTGGAGTTCTACGGCCCCGAGGATCGAATAAAAAGCATAAAAATACATGTGAATACATACGACGAAGTTACGGAATACTAACATCAATCAGTTAAGCGATGCGGTGGATAACAAAAGTTCATTTCTGCCCTTTCCAAGTCACGGCAGTGGCTGATTTTATCTCCACCATTTTCGGCTTCAATCTTCCTCCAAGCTCCAAGCTTTGGTTGATGGTGATTCCAAGCTCATGGGTGGACTTCCCTATCACCTTCACACGTCTCTCAGAGTGCTAGCTCTTGATGATTTTGCCACAAAATCACCACATTTTGCTTCCCTTCATGCTCGATTTTTACCCAGAAAACCAGTGAAGAAATGCCCAAAATGGGCGTGAGAGAGAGAGAGAAGAGTTGAGAAAGAGATAAAAAAATGTGTATAGGATAATTGATTTCTAAAATCAATTCACCATATACCAAACATTTAATATATTAAATGTCAATCAAGCTTTCAAAAGTTTTGCAACTACTTCCATCAAGTCACATCTTTCAATCAATTAAGTGACTTGATGTCACATCACTCAAAGTAACTAATGATTTGACGCTTGATGTGAATAGCGATTTGACACTTGATTTGACTTGCGTGCCGTACTAGAATTCGAAATGTGAATGCGCTCGCAAACAATCTCGGGCTCGGGTTCGTTAATTCCAAATTAACAAATTTTCCGTTGCGACGTAATTAAATGATTAGGCCTTGGGAAATCACTATTTACGTCGCAAACGAATTAATTCTAAATTAACTCGTTCGCCCGAATTAAAATCTAATTTTAATTCCACGTCGAAATCCAATTTCATTTAATATATCGAATATTTTATTTTATCGATTAATTCCAAATTAATCGTTCTCTCTCTTTAAATGATATTTTATCCCAGATAAAATATCTCCGAAACTATTCCCAGATTAATTTTCTCTCTCATCTAATTAATCTCACATTAATAAAGTGCGAGTCATACGTCATCGGTGAATCATCGGGAAGCGAGCCATGAGATCCCCGGATATGTTGGTATTAAATCCGATCATCGGACTATCCGAACACGTAAGTACCTCGTACTACATTTATACCGATTTACAAGACAAGGTTGGCTTCTAGCAAAACGTCATGCCTACCCAATTCTCCAGAAATATCCTTATAGGAATATAGTGATCTGTATCAGGCGTATTATACGTAGTATTGCGTATTTCGATCCAGTATCGGATGATCACATGTAAGGTCTGGGGTTGGTACAGTGTCTGCCCTGTACGAAGCATATATCAGATCATGAGCAACTAGTCTCTTTATTATCGGATAATCATGACCAAGTCATATTATCCCGATGGTTACAATCCTTTAAAGAACCAGTTATTTATCCCTGCGCGATCATTATCTCCATATGACTGGAGTGATACTTCCGTCTTGACATCACACCCAACACACTACGATTCTCATATACCCAGCAGAGGCGTACATAGAACCGGTTAAAGCCCTGGACGACCAAAACCAAAGTATATTGATTATCGTAAGTATTAGCGGTGCAAGTCTCAGGTTAAGACCAAATTCACCTAGCCTGATTTCGGACTTCCATAGACACATAGTCATACTACCAATGGAATTCTGAGGGGGTCTATCCAGAGCAAAGCTGTTTTCGTACCATCGGTAAAACACAACCTCATATTATACTTGCATGAGTATCCTATACCCAAATATATGAGAACTATGTTGTTATGCCCTCATAACGCGCACAAGTGTAATACTAGTCTTTTATGCATTTATCGATGTCCAATCTCGATAAAACTCTGACTAGGGATATTTGATGATTTATCCTTTGTGGATTGATACTGTCTCATATCATCTCAATCTAGGAACAAATCAAAAGGACCTCATATCATTTATATATCTTGGTGATCTAATCACAAATGATAATAGAGTAATCTCCTTTGTCACATAGTTAATTTGTACAACAACACCATAATCTGTACAAATAGTGACGCTATGGGTCATAATTCTCCAACAATCTCCCACTTGGCTTATAGTCAGTCACTCGAGTGTCTAACACCTGAACTATATACGGTTGGCTCAAACTGCTAAAGAAAGGCTTTCGTCAGCGAATTTGCATGATTATCGTCTGATGCGATTTATACAATCATCACATCGCCACAACGTATGATCCGAACGAATCAGATGAGTAGTCGAAGTATATATCTGGATCGTTGATGAGACCATTAATTCTTTAGCCTGTGCTGACGCCTAGCTCAGTTGCTAACAGAGCTATATCTAATCTAATTAGATTTGTTAATGACCCAGATGGCTTCTATTGCTGCCTCAGCTGCAACAATAACCCGCATTTGTTGTTTATTCGGAAACAGTATCTTGCATGAAAGATTTCCAGCTCACTGTACCGTTATTCAACTGTAAAGTACCGTTTAGCGACTTATAGTCATTTTTATCGGTTAGGAAACTTGCAGCAGTGATCACAATCACTTCAAGTTCTCATTCTCCATAGTTTAACACATCATCATTAGTTCTCTAAGATACTAACAGATGTTCTTAACATCAATCCAGTGACTATCACTTGGATGGGCCTGATTGTGAATCCATATGAGACACCAGGTCACGTACATTTTTCAATGTACGAGTTCTCGGAGAGTGTCAACAACTTTAAATCTATCCCACTAGATCTTTATTCCTCCCAAGAATTCTACGGAGAATTATTCTCGAAAGCCAAGCTTTCACCGATTGTTATTATAGGAATATCATTTCCAAGAAATGATGTATTATCATTATTTATAGGACAGCCACTGTCAGTGCACTCCCACTAACCTCCTTATATACACAAGAATTATTTTCATTTTGAATTAAATCATAAACTATTATGATTACATCAAAGCGATAGTTCCAAGAACCCAATGCTTGCTTCAATCCTTTCATGGATCGAATAACCTGCAAACCTTGTTTGCTAGTTTTGGTACTATAAAATCCTCATGATGTTTTAAACATCCTCCAAAAGGTTTCCGTTTAAGGAAAGCGAAAATTTTCCCTTTCAGCTGTCATATTTCATAAATGAAACATGCAGCTTCAGCAAGTATTATCCAAATGGATTCAATGTGGCAACATGTAAAAGATTTCATTGTAATCAACACAATGTTGATAACGATACCTTTTCGCTAAAAGCCCAGCTTTAGTATGTTGGTATGTTGCCATCCATGTATGTCTTCCTTTAAGACTTATATAGTACCAATAGGCACAATGCCTTACGGTTCATCAACTAGTGTCCAAACTAAGTTGATATACATGGAATCTATTTTGAACTCATGGCACTTTGGCATAAAAATGGAGTCGCTACCTTGTATCACTTCCTCATACGTAGTCAGTTGGTATTCCCAAAAGATTGTCATCTTTATGAGATGATGTCAGAAACCCATACCCCAGGTTTTTTTCCGACTCTCTCCGACTTACGCGGTTCTTGTGTAGCTCAGAGCGACTCATGATTAACTGAATCATGTCCAAAAAAATTCGGTTTATCCTGTTCGGACACACCGTCAAATTGACGTGTTCCGGGAGGAGTCCTCATTTGAAAGAATACTATACTCTTTCAAGTATAAAAGAAACTTATTCTTAAGTATTTTCCATTACGGTCTTACCGTGACGGTTTAATACTTTAGCCGATCTATTTGTCTATTTCATGTCGAAACTTTAAAAGTTTCCTATTCGTGTTTCAAAAGAAACACTTAACCATAACGCGATGCCACACCCGTAAAGGTCACGAAATATTCATATCCACCTCTAGCCTAGCTAGACATGGGCCCACTTGCTTCATTATGAACTAGGGCTAATAGATCGGTGGCATTTACACTCTTACCAAGTAAATAGTGTTTTAGGCACTTTGCCCAATAAACTAGATTCGTAGACTTTATTTTATTGGAATCAAAACAGTCCAAGTACCCACTCTTCAAAAGTGTGGATATACGAGTCTTGTTTCATTGTGTCCCAGACAACAATGCCACTTATAAGTTTCATCTGATCAAATCAGTTTAAGCTATTTGTTTGTCATGTTATATGTTCGAGATTTATTTATATTCAAAATATAAATTCTGTTATTCACATCTAATGTGTTTTATCTCAATATCATCTTTATATAATAAAACACTTTAGTGTTCTACAATATAAAGGTACACTCGCAACGAGTTATACTCGATATAGAGATAATGTTTCTAGTCAAACTAGTTACATTATAATAGTTTCCTAATTTAAGTACACACTCGAAAGGTAGTTCCTAAACTTAGGTTTCTACGGTTAGAACAATGACTTTCGTCCCGTTTCTAATTCACAGATTAATCTCAACTGAAGTCAGTATCCTGCTCATAGTAGATACTGCACACTAGTAATAATTTATGTACCACACTAAGTATTTAAAATCTAATTTTAATACTAGTAGTGAACATATTTATGACAAACATACTTGAAGCCGGAGCCTTGCCCCTCTTCAGTTCCCTCATGTATGCCTTGTCCAAACGGCAGTCACGCTTCCGCAATCCCGTTTACCACAATTAGGCAGACATTTTGGGATATATCCTTTATCTTCCTAGAAGATTATGATGATTTTGCCTTTGCCGTTTTCAACACTCCAGAAGCTTTTGGCCAAGACTTGGCCTTCTAGAATATCGAAGTAAGGTGCGCCTTGCTCTACTTGCCTAATTACAAAGTTTGACTTTATCTCCTTGAGAATAGTCATTAACTCTCCTAGAGTTATTTATTACAATTTAATACTTCTAAGATTTAAATATAAATCTATGAAGATCCTTCAATTTCAACATCGATCTAATCATTGTTCTGATTAACAAATTAAGAAGTCTTTTTGACAAGTTTAATGGATTAAGCACTTAAGTTATCATTACATGAATCTTCCAAAGATCATGCTCTACTATTGCTTAACTCCGGGCTTAGGCCTAATAAGTTATTTTATCAAATAAAGTAACTTATTAGTTTCCAGGACCATCATGAAATTATTCCCAATTTGAAAATTAAACCATTTAAATCCATTTTCCCTAGGATTATGTTTTAAATGTCAATCTTTCATTTTTATCTTGATTTTAATAGTCCAACTATTTAATCAACGATTTTAGGTACTGTTAAATATAATGATTATTATAGTCCAACTATATTAATCAACTATACTTTAATTGGTTAAATTCAATTATATTGATTACTATAATCCAATTATAAAATCAACTATTTATTGAATTAGTTTGAATACAGTCCAACTGTTTAATTAAAACAACGATTTAAATATTAGTCCAACTAATATTTAATTTATTTGACGAATGATATTTGTTTGAGCGCGTATGGCAAGTAACTAAACGAATATTGCAAATTTAATACTTGCCTCCCACTATTTTTCAACGAGCCTCTAACCCTCTGTCGAGTACTCGGGAAACCATGTTTCCTAGTGGGCTAGGATCCCGTTAAATATCACACAATCTTGACTTTGGCCAACAAATTGTATGATAATTAACCAGGTAAATCTCTAAGATCAATTGGATCCAATCCAATTCCTAGATCCAGTAGGGGGACATCCAAGTCCAAAATATATATCTTATATATGTCAATATATCCAATTATATTACCTAACCTTTTTCCTCTGAATCAACTAAGCCTTGGCTTTGGCACAACAAACTCAGTGATCCCAGTTAAGCGTGACCCATTGACCATGAAAAGCTTCGTAATCAATGTCGATGGACAAGAAGTGGTCTTGACTTTGGCCAACAAACCACAACTTGGACAAGACACCAATATGGAATAAAGCTCTCGTGATTCAAACACATCCTCGACGGACAAAGGCCTTGACTTTGGCCAACAAGCCAATGACAGTCTTAGATCTTGAGTGAGAATCACTCAATGGAAGGAAAAACGCTTAATATTTTGTGAGGGTTTTTCGTGTGCAAATTGGCAACCAATTTATTATATTCGTTAAGGTCTCATCATCATACACCCTTAAAAATACATTCTAAACACATAATAAAACGCGTATAATAAAATAATAATGATATGCGGATGAATACTTTACACATTGATCCTAGATCAAATCTCTCCCTTTCTCTCTCCCGCCAGCACAAGTATCATTTCTACCCGTTACACTACACTTCTAAAGAACCTCATTTACATTGAGGGGAATAGGTGAGAAGAGAATACAAAGACTAAGGAGGTAATAAGGCTAGACAAGCAGGTCCAATTAATAAATTCCAAATTTATTACAACAATTTTTAAAATTACCCCACCCTCTAATATCCATCTGATATACATCATTCATGCATCGCAACCATGTATTCACACAAGCATGTTATCAATCAATCTAATCAAATTAATTAATATGATAATTAATGACCATCCAATGTTCAAACAACGATTTGATTTTGTGCAAGTCAAACTCGTTTTATGAATAAGTACTCAAAGTACAAATTCTCGAATTAAATTAAACTACATAATTAAATCCAATTCAATTTGTATTTAATACTAATTCGCTTATTTAATTTCAAATTAAATACTACACTTTATTAATAAACTTTTACGACTTAAATTCCAAATTTAATCGCTACGGGTCTCAAAGCCCGATTAACGTCCAACGTTAATTTAATTAAAGTCCAATGGGCTTTCAATTAATTTCTTAAGGCGTGGACTTTTGGTCAACTCGAGTCAAACCCAATAACCAAAGCCCAATCCGGGAATAACCCTATAAGCCTATAAATCATTTAGGCCCATTAGGCCCAATTAAACTTTAAAGGGTCATTTATCGCATTTGGACTTTATGGAAGTGATTTTGGGCCCAATTGGATCCAACCAATTTAGCCTAAACCCAACTTGGTACAACCAAGTCCATTAAAGCCCAATAACAACTTTCAAGCCCAATTTCCAAAATTGGCCCAATTAATTAAATCATAAAAATCCAATTTCATAATCAAATTAACCTACAGTGTATAGCATAATCAATTACATAAATCAACATTTCCAAATCATCAATTTACACAACTAATCATGTTCATTATCATCATCACATGTCCAACACATTTTGATTAAAAATCAAACACAATACATGCTTTTTAAGTCTCGGCAATGGAGGGGACTTTATGTCCAATTTGAATTCAATCCAATTAAATCCAATTAAACATTAAATCAACATTCCCAATTGATTTCCAACACATCCAATGATCAAAAAATCAAAAATTCCAAGACATTAGGGCCAGTGAACGATTCGGCCAAGCCATCCAATTTGGGCAAAAATGTTCCAAACACAATTTCTTGAAATTGATCCAATCAATCTTCAATTCAACATGATTTAAGCATATTCAAACATCCAATTTAATCAAATCATGCTCAAAATCAATTTACCCAATTTTAAACCCTAAAATCAAATTTCATGCTTTTACTCCGCTCTGATACCATTGTTGGAGTTCTACGGTCCCGAGGATCGAATAATAAGCATAAAAAATACATGTGAATACATACGACGAAGTTGCGGAATACTTACATTGATCGGTTGAGCGACTTGGTGGACAATAAAAGTTCATTTCTGCCCTCTCCAAGTCACGGCAGTGGCTGATTTTATCTCCACCATTTTCGGCTTCAATCTTCCTCCAAGCTTCAAGCTTTAGTTGATGGTGATTCCAAGCTCATGGGTGGACTTCCCTATCACCTTCGCATGTCTTTCGGAGTGCTAGCTCTTGATGATTTTGCCACAAAGCACCACACTTTGCTTCCCTTCATGCTCGGTTTTTGCCCAGAAAAACCAGTGAAGAAATGCCCAAAATGGGCGTGAGAGAGAGAGAGAAGTGTTGAGAGAGAGATAAAAAAATATGTATTGGATAATTGATTTCTAAAATCAATTCACCATATACCAAACTTTTAATATATTAAATGTCAATCAAGCTTTCAAAAGCTTTTCAACTACTTCCATCAAGTCACATCTTTCAATCAATCAAGTGACTTGATGTCACATCACTTAAAGTGACTAATGATTTGATGATTGATGTGACTAGCGATTTGATGCTTGATTTGACTTTCGTGCCGCACTAGAATTCGAAATGCGAATGCGCTCGCAAACAATCTCAGGCTCGGGTTCGTTAATTCCAAAATAACGAATTTTCCGTTGTGACGTAATTAAATGATTATGCCTAACGAAATCACTATTTATGTCACAAACGAATTAATTCTAAATTAACTCATTCCCCCGAATTAAAATCTAATTTTAATTCAGCGTCGAAATCCAATTTCGTTTAATATATCGAATATTTTATTTTATCGATTAATTCCAAATTAATCGTTCTCTCTCTTTAAATGATATTTTATCCCAGATAAAATATCTCCGTAATTAATCCCAGATTAATTTTCTCTCTCATCTAATTAATCCCAGATTAATAAAGTACGAGTCATACGTCATCGGTGAATCTTCGGGAAGCAATCCATGAGATCCCCGGATATGTTGGTAGTAAATCCGGTCGTCGGACTATCCGAACATGTAAATACCCCGTACTACGTTTGTACCGATTTACAAGACAAGGTTGGCTTCTAGTAAAGTGCCATGCCTACCCAATTCTCCAGAAATATCCTTACATGAATATAGTGATCTGTATCAGGCGTAGTATACGTAGTATTGCGTATTTTGATCCAGTATCGGATGATCACATGTAAAGCCTGGGGCTGGTACAGTGTCTGCCCCGTACGAAGCATATATCGGATCACGAGCAACTATTATCTTTATTATTGGATAATCATGACCAAGTCATATTATCCCGATGGTTGCAACCCTTTAGAGAACCAGTTGTGTATCCCTGCGCGATCATCATCTCCATATGACTGGAGTGATACTTTCGTCTTGACATCACACCCAACACACTATGATTCTCAATATACCCAGAAGAGGCATACATAGAACCGGTTAAAGCACTGGATGACCAAAACCAAAGTATATTGATTGTCGCAAGTATCAGCGGTGTAAGTCTCAGGTTAAGACCAAATACACCTACCCTGATTTCGGACTTTCATATACACATAGTCATACTACCAATGGAATTCTGAGGGGGTCTATCTAGAGCGAAGCTGTTTTCCGTACCATCGATAAAACACAACCTTCTATTATACTTGCATGAGTATCCTATACCCAAATATATGAGAACTATGCCGTTATGCCCTCATAACGCGCACAAGTGTAATACTAGTCTTTTATGCGTTTATCGATGTCCAATCTCGATACTAGTCTGACTATGGATATTTGATGATTTATCTTTTGTGGATTGATACTGTCTCATTTCATCTCAATACAGGAATAAATCATAAAGACCTTCTATCATTTATATATCTTGGTGATCTAATCACAAATGATAAGAGAGCAATCTCCTTTGTCATATAGTTAATTTGTACAACAACACCATGATCTGTACAAATAGTGACGCTATGGATCATAATTCTCCAACAATTGAGTTGTATAGTATAGTTGTACAAAGTTTAAGTTTGTAAAAGTTTATGTTTTTATGTATTTTCGGGCATGGAGCCCAGTGGTATTATGTTTTGAATTGATTATTTTAGTGTTAGATGATGTGTTGGGCCCTATAAGTTGTTGATGGTGCTGGACTTTGATCCAGGTTGCATAACTTTTAGCAGAGGTCATGCCGAATACTCATCAGAGTCAGAGGCTTATGGGGGCAGGATTAGCCTGTCTCCTGCTGGTAGCATCTCGACTTAGGTGGGATGTTACATTAAGATTTACGCTTGTTGTAGCCAATAACAAAAGGAACAATTTTCCTTCTAATAGAAAGTTGGAAAAACTTACTTAAATCCAAGCTTTCTTAATTTTTCTTCTTGGTTTCTTTTCTTTTTATCTAAACATTTTTGTTTTATTTTTGGAGGCTTGAACTTGTGAAGCAAAAAAGAAAAACTAAACCTTTAAATACTAGATCAAGGTGGCCGAATTTGGTGTATAAAATATACTAGATATTTTGTGAATTTTTCAAACAAATATCTAACAAGCCAAATGCCATTTAACTTCATTTTTCTTTAATGTAAAGTCAATAATTTACACTGAGTAATCATTTCCTAACTTTATCATAATGGTAGATTTTTATTTTTTAATTACTTTAATTTTTTAACCATTAAATAATTAAATAATTATTTAAATATAAATATAATAATATATGTATTATACTTACTTTAAATAATCTAAATACATATATTAATGATATATATCAAATATCACAATTTGACATTTAATTAATATGTATTTAATAAAATCAAGTATTAAATACAAATACATATTAATTAAGAAATGATCAAAAAGCCCATATGCATGTATCTTTCGTTTAACTATTAAATGATTTATAAATAATCAATATTATTCATAAAATTTGACCTAGTAATTTACGAGTATATTTCATTAGTGAGACTCTCGAAGTTCAGGCATATCCGTCACGAAATCCAATTTCGCGTCCATAATTTACCCACCCGTAAATTATGACGACCACAGATAAACTCGTTGAACTATACAGGTCGAGGTCATCGCATACGTATAATCCCTTCGTCATAGATATTCAGATTATTCCAGAGATATAGATATTAACATCAAATCTTTATAGGTAAAATCTTATCGATGAGCAATTTTATAATAACACTTGGGACTCACTTTTACAGTGTACCACTGATCCATGGATTTAACGGATTGTTAATCCCATAATGAATACATATGCCTTGTACACAGGACTAACAGATCCTATCTTGATATACACAGGATATTACGAGCATGAGTCCACACCCAACGAATAGGCAGAGGTCTGATCTTAATAGATTGGTGATGTGACTGCCATCTAAGTGTGGAAGATAACTCATATATCCACAGTGGTATCTATTTATGTCTGATTCATAAATCAGAGCAATATATTTTTCCATAAAATTGCTTATTTATGGTTGCATCTCTTGTCTTTTATTATATATATTCGATCTAATTCATTAGATGGAAACTAAATCATGTTTAATGATATATATATATATATATATATATATATATATATATATATATTAGACAAAGACCTAATAATATATAACGTAGTATGCCATTACAACGTAGATTGTAATTGATAGTGCGAAGTGCCACTATTAGAAATATATTATCAAATTAAGTTCCTGGTCAAGATTTACTAACACATGTCGGTTATTAAAATCCGCTGAGACTAGTATATGTGGTATATCATGACATTTAATTAATGTGTATTTAATAAAATCACGGATTAAATACAACTACACATTAATTAAGAAATGACCAAAAGGCCCATATGCTTGTATCTTTCGTTTTACTATTAAACGATTGATAAATAATTAGTATTATTCATAAAATTTTCCCTAGCACCTTACGAGTATATTTCATTAGTGAGACTCTCTAAGTTCAGGTATATCCATCACGAAATTCAATTTTATGTACATAATTTACCCACCCATAAATTATAATGACCACAGATAAACTAGTTGAACTATACAAGTCGAGGTCATCGCATACGTATAATCTCTCCATCACAGGTATTCGGATTATCCCAGAGATATAGATATTAACGTCAAATCTCTATCGGTAGAATCCTGTCGATATTTCTATTAGCAATCATATAATAACACTTAGAACTCACTTTTACAGTGTACCACTGATCCATGGATTTAACGGATTGTTAATCCCATAATGAATACATATGCCCTGTATACAGGACTGACGGATCCTATCTTGATATACACAAGATATTAAGAGCATGAGTCCACACCCAACGTACAGACGGAGGTCTGATCTTAATACATCGGTAACATGACTTCCGTCTAAGTGTGGAAGATAACTAATATATCCACAGTCGTATCTATTTATCTCTGATTCATAAATACGAGCAATATATTTTTCCATAATATTACTTATTTATGGTTTCACCTCTTGTCTTTTATTATATATATTCGATCTAATTCATTAGATGGAAACTAAATCATGTTTAGTGATATATACACACACACACACACACACACACACACCACACACACACACACACACTCACACACACACACACACACATATGATAATATATAACGTAGTGCGCCATTACAACGTAACTTGTAATTGACATTGGGAAGTGTCACTACTAGAAGTATATTATCAAATTAAGTTCCTGATTAAGATTTACTGACACGGATCGGTTAGCAAAATTCGCTGAGACCAGTACATGTCGTATATCGTGACTTGGTCTGATGTTTTATCCCAATGAACCATGAGTCTCGGGAGACTCGTATAGACATATAGGTATTTATTTGATAGACACTGAACAACTCACTGAAGATTTCCTAATAGATGGTACACCAACGTCAATAGGAATCTTCTCGAGTTGAGCGAGCATAATGATCCTTCGACTTGAGGTACCACTGTGGATATATGAGTTATCCTCCTCACTTTGATGGCAGTCACGTCACCGATCTATTTAGATCAGACCTTTGACTGTTCGTTGGGTATGGTCTGATGCTTATGATATCCTATGCGTATCAAGATAGAATCCACCAGTCCTTTGTATAGGGCATAGGCATCCTACACGTGTTTACGATCTAGTAAATCCATTGCCATGGTATAACTTCGGAAATCAGTTCGGAGTGTTATTTAGAGATTGTAAATTTGAAAAGTCAACTATATTATACAGAAAGGATTTGACAATTTTATTTATATCCCAGGTATAATATGGATAGCTTGTGACGGAGGGTTATACGTATGCAATGACCTCGACTTGCATAGTTTAGCGAGATTTTCCGTGGTCCTCATAATTCATGAGTGGGTGAATTATGGACTTGAAATTGTATTTCGTGACGGATAAACATCAACTTAGAAAGACCCACAATATGAAGTGTACTCGTTGAGCAGTTGGGCAAAGCGTTATGAATAATAAAGACTATTCATAATACTTCATCGAATTAAATGAGTTAATTCGAATCGTTTAAAAGGTTAAACGAAAACACATGCTTAAGGGTATTTTTGGTCAATTGTAATTATTATATATTTATATCTGATGCATAATTTGATTAGATACACATTAATTAATAGTCAAATGAGACTTTGACACTTGCCATTAATATATGTATTTGTTATTTAATTTAATAACATACATATATAATAATAATTATATTAATTAAATATTTAGATATTTAAATGTTAAATATTTGAATAATTAAATAATATTCATATTTCATAATTGTTATGTTATATGGTTAATTATTATTGATACATGTGGCATGCTTTAATTAAACTTTAGGTGTGCAAATATGATTGGCTAACAAAAAGTTTAATGTTAATTTAATGAAATTAAAATATAAAAAATGACCAAATTACCCTTGAAATTCTGTCACTCCTTATTTAATTTGTAAAAAAAATTTCTTCATTATCCACTCCTCCATGGCCAAAACTCTACCTTAAAATAGCTCTCAAGTTATTTTTGATGATTCAAGATGGGAAATGAAGCAAATCAAGAAAAAAGCTTAAGGAATTAGAGGATTAAATGTAATTCTACAAATCCATAAGCTTAGAAATTATTTTTCTTGATGATCTAGTGAGATCCTAGGATTTCTTATTTTCTATATATTTGGGGTTTTTGGTTTTGGAGGATGAAATGGAAGGATTTGAGCATGTGTGAAGTAGAATTGAAAGATATTACTGTAATATTTATTCAATTTTGTCATTTGATGATAAATTATCATTTTAGAGTGTTATGACCACTCTTATAATGCCTAGAATTTTTCTTGGGTGGTTCATTTCTGGTGACTTGAATTGGTGTTTTGATTAATATGATTAATGTTGAAAATTTTGGATTAAAGCATGAAAAATTGATTATTTTTGTTGTAAAATCAGATCTGGAAAAACTGAGTTGTTTGTGATGAAAATGATGTCATTTTAATGTATTGGATGTGTTTTGGGTATTGGAACAATTTTCAAAAATTATTTTGGAGTTGAAATAAGCAAAAACGATGAAAAACGGTGTTACCGGGTGACTTTCGAGCCAACCGGGTGACGGCTTCCCAAACAGTAAATTTGTCACTGTTCGGGCAGCCCATGAACTATTCTAATACTATTGGGGCTGGCCTGGGCAGCCCTTATGTGTATTGGGTTGTCGGTTCGGCCAAAAACACGTTTTATGCCATTTTGCAGAAAAAAAGTTTTTCATAAAATTTCGCGATGTTTCTTAACTATTTATGTCGTTATTTGATATCGAATAAATATGTTTAGGTGAAATATGAATGAATTATTCATATTGGATATTGAATAATTTATTCAGTAATTTAAAAAGTTTTAAAATTACGATTTGACACGAACAGTGCTTCCGCCGCGCTCTTTGCCCAAAACCCCAATTTTTTTTTTTTTTTTTTAATGTTTTCACATGCACGTAATCTATATGTTTTTTGACTTTTCGATTCTACGCTAATGGGAAATGTAATGAAAATTTAATAGTTAAGTTGAGTTTTTTATAGGTAGAATTGAATTGTTTAGAAAATGATCTACATAAAAATTTTGCATATGATGTAGAATAATGCTTCCTTGAGGAATATCCCTGCTTAAATAAGGCTGTAAAGTAACATGTAGTAGATGCATGTTTCTTGGTCCGTCTTGTCAATACGGTTTATGGGTATCTTTCTATTGTTGCATCCGAGATCATACCAAAACAATGAGGGTGTAGTTGATAGACTTTTATCCATGCCGGATGTATAATTGATACTAGATAAATTCAAGTGAAAGTGGAAATCCTAAACATGCCAAAGCTGTCAAGACTATATCGGTAGCTTGAATTTTTCATTATCAATTGAAGCCTTGATATGCCTCATTATGAACGTGCCAAAGCTGCATAACGAGAAACGATCAGGACCAAAATTAGGGGTCACAGTGAGTGTGATTGACAATGAGTTGTCTACTTAATGAATATACGTAGGCGAGATCGTGCAAGAATTGTGAGTCAAAATATATTCATGAGATCATACTCTCACTATGGAATTCGATTTAATTATTGAATTCTCATTCTCCGTTGGGGATTATTGTTGGACAATTATGACCCATAGCATCACTATTTGTACAGAACCTGGTGTTGTTGTACAAATTAATTATGTGACAAAGGAAATTGCTCTTTTATCATTTGTATTTGGATTACCGGGATATATAAATGATAAAAGTCCATATGATTAGTACCAGATTAATAAGATATGGGACAATATTAATCCACATAAGGTTTAATTATTAAATATCCTTATTCGTAGTATTATCGAGACTGGACATCGATAATGTGGAATAGACTAGTATTACACTTGTGCGTGTTATGGAAGCATAACAATACAGTTCTCATATATTTGGGTATTGGATATTTATGCAAGTGTAATAGGAGATTATGTTTATCGATGGTACAGAAACAGCTTCGCTCGAGATAGACCCATCGGAATCCCATTGGTAGTATGACTATGCGTCTATGGGAATCCGCATCAGGGTAGGTGTATTTGGTCTTAACCTGAGACTTGCATCGCTAATACTTGCGACAATCAGTACGCTTTAGTTTTGGTCGTCCGGGGCTTTAACAGGTTCTGTGTATGCCACTTATGGGTATACTGAGAGTCGTAGTGTATTGGATGTGATGTCAAGATGGAAGTGTCACTTCATTCATATGGAGATGATGATCACGCAGAGATACAAAACTAGTACTCTAAAGTACTCCAGTCATCGGAATAATATGACTAGGTTATGATTATCCGATTAAAGAGACTAGTTGCTAGTGGTCCGATATATGCTTCGTATGGGGGAGACACAATTCCAACCCCAGGCCTAGCATGTGACATCCGATACTGGACCGTAATACGAAATATATTGTAAACTACGCTTGATATAGATTATATATTCTTTGTTGAATATTTCTTGAGAATTGGGTAGGCACGGTGCTTTGCCAGAAGCCAACCATGTCTTGTAAATCGGTAGGAACGTGGTACTGGGTACGCACATATTTGGATAATCCGATGACCGTATTTACTACCAACATATCCATGGATCTCTTGGGTCGCTTCCCAAAGATTCACCGATGACAATTGACTCGAGCAAATTAATCTGGGATTAATTATGAGAGAGAAAATTAATCTGGGATTAATTACGGTAGAAATTAATCTGAGATTAATTACGGAAAGAATTAATCTGGGATTAATTACGGTAGGAATTAATATGGGATTAATTCGACTAGTAGAGAGAACACGATTAATTTGGAATTAATCGATAAAATAAATTTAATAGTTAAATTTGGATTTTTCTATTTAATTTATTTACTTAGGCTAAAATAATATATCTGATATATTAATTGAAATTAGATTCCAATACGACGTTAAAGTTTGACTTTAATATGAGCAAACGAATTAATTTAGAATTAATCCGTAAGCGACTTACGTAATAATTTTACGAGACATCATTATTTAATTAAATTAGATTTAATTATTAAGCGACGAAAAAATTCATTTAGTCGGATTAAAATAATCCGAGCACAAAGCTTATTTGTTGAGACCTTTTGAATTTTGAATTCAAAAGAGGTGGGACCCACTTCACACATGTCACACATGTGAAGGTGGTGGTTGGAAAGATTGGTGGCATTTAATCAAATACCACTTGCTTTTCACCTACCAAGTTTTTCTTTTTTGGAAACCAAAACCCTCAACAACCAAGTTTGGTATTATGTAAACCTAATACACAAAACAAGCACATCTCTCTCACACACACCATTGCCATGAGCCTCTCTCCCATTTCTCTTTGATTTTGCTTCAAAATCAAACAAAGCTAGCACTTAAGGAGTTTAGTGAGGTTATAAGGAAACTCACCCTTGGATTGGATTCAACATACAAAGCTTGGAGCTTCCAAAGAACAACACAAATTTTTGAAATCTCTACCAATCAATGTAAGTCTTTTTCCGCAACTTCTTTGATTATTCACACATAAATCATGACTTAATAGATCATTGACATGTTCTAGGAACACTAACAATGGTATCAAGAGCCAATTTTAAGCATGATTTTTTCTAGTGTTCATGAGACTTTAATTTGGGGTTTTTATGTTTTGAGCATGATTTCTTCAATTTGATTATTTAAGTATGCTTAGATTATGTTAACTTAGAGTTATGCATGATTAGATTTGAGATAAATTGATTGGATCAAAAATCCCAAATAAGCTTACCTTGGCCGAACCTACCCCTTGGACTGCACATTGTGATTTTTTTGATTTTAGACCATTGGATGTGTTTAATGCATGATATGTATGTTGATTGTTGGTTTAATTAGATTGAAATCAAAATCGGTAAAGATTATGCTAAATTACATTGTGCATGATAAGCATGGAATGAGATGTTTTGCTTCAATTTGTGTTGAACATAAGTTGATTAATTAAAGCATGATTAATTAATCTAATTGGTGTTTTGGAAATATTAGTTTAATTAATTAATTATGGCTTATAAACTTTAATTAAAATAATTGTGATATTTGGAATATTGTAATTATATTAATAAGCCTTTAATTGTGAATTGGGCTAAAAGTGTTGTATTTGGGCTTAATGGGCTTGGTTAGACCAAGTTTGGTTTTGGACATTTGGGTTGGATCCAATTGGGCCCAAAATCAATTACATAAATTCCAAATATATCAATTAGGCCTTTTAAGAATTTAATTTGACCTAATGGGCCTAAATTGATTTGTTGGCAATATGGTGATTCCTATTGGGCCTTGTCATTTTGGATTTGATCCATTAAAGCCAAAGCCCTTACCTTAAGAATCAATTAAAAGCCCATTGGACTTTAATTAAAATGGCATTGGATGTTATTGGGCCTTTGAGACCAATTAAGATTGGATTTGGAATCCAAGTCTTTAAGGCACATAAATAAGTGTAAGTGTTTAATTTGGAATTAAATTGGAATTAGTATTGAATACAAATAAATTGGATTTAAAGTTGTAGTTCGATATAATTCAAGAATACATACATTGAGTGTTTATTCTTAAAAGAGTTGGACTTACGCAAATCAAATCATTGTTTGAACATTGGATGGTCATTAATTCAAAGATTAATTAATTGGATTAGATTGATTGAATAACATGCTTTGTGTGAATACATGAATGTGTTGAATGGATAATGTATATCGGATGGATATTAGAAGCGTGAAGGCAATTTTGGAAATTATTGTAATAAATTTAGAATTTATTTAATTGGACCTGCGTGTCCAGCATATTACCTCTTTTCTCATTGTATTTCTCTTTTCACCTATTCCCCTCAATGTAAATGAGGTTTCTTTAGAAGTATTATGTAATTAGGTAGAAGTATGAATAGTGCTAGCGGCAGAGAGGAAATAGAGTGATTTGTTCTAGGAACAATTATCATTATTAATTTATTTACCGCGCCTTATTATGCTTTTAGAATGCATGCTTAAGGGTGTATGATGAGACCTAATCAAAGATAATTAATTGGTTACCAATTACGCGAAAAACCCTCAACAAATATTAAGCGTTTTCCTTCCATTGAGTGATTCATTCGCAAGATTCAAGATTGGCACTTGTTTGTTGGCCAAAGTCAAGACCTTTGTCCATCGCGGATGTGTTTGAATCATGAAGGCTTTGTTCCATATCGCATGTCTTGTCCAACTTGTGATTTTTTGGCCAAAGTCAAGATCACTTCTTGTCCATCGACATCGATTACGAAGCTTTCCAAAGTCAATGGGTCCCGCTTAACTGGAATCATTAAGCTTGTTATGCCAAAGCCAAGGCTTAGTTGATTCAAAGGAAAATGTTAGGAAAATATATTGGATATATTGGCATACATATTATATATATGTTTCGGACTTGGAGGTCCACCTACCGGATCTAGGAATTGGATGAGATCTAATTGATCTTAGAGATCTACCTAGTTAAATATCATACAGCTTGTTGGCCAAAGTCAAGGTTATGTGTTATTTAACGGGATCCTAGCCCACTAGGAAATTAAGTTTCCCGAGTACTCAATAGAGGGTTAGAGGCTCGCCGAAAAATAGCGGGAGGCAAGTATTAAATTTGTAATTTCGTTTAGATACTTGCCAATACACGCTCATTTCAATTTTCGTCATTATTTATTAATATATATATTAGTTGGACTAATATTCAATTGTTGTTTTAATTAAATAGTTGGACTGTATTCAAACTACTTCGTTTATAGTTGATTATATAATTGGATTATAGTAATCAATATATTTGAATTTTACCAATCATTTATAGTTGATTATATAATTGGATTATAGTGGTCAATATATATTTGAATTTAACCAATCAAATTGTAATTAGTTATATATTTAGACTATAGTAATCATTACATTAGATTGTACCGGAAATTGTTGATTGGATAGTTGGACTATAGCAATCAAGAAAACTGAAATATTAGTGTCAAAAGATATAATCCTAGATGAAAATGTCTTTAACGGCATAATTTTCTAGAATGGGAAACGAACCTTAGGATAGTCCTGGGAACTGAGAAGTTATTCTATTTGATAGAGAAACCTCTCGGGCCTGAGCCCGAAATTGAGTAAATAGTAGAGCATGAACTTTGGAAGACTCATGGTGATGATAACTTTAGTGCTCAATCTTTTATACTTGCTGCAATGACACCTTAATTTCTTCGTCAATACTAAGGATTAGATCCTTATACTATGATGTTGAAATTAAATGATCTTCATAAATCTATTATTAGATCTTGGAAGTATTAATTGCAATAGATGACTCTTGGGGAGTTAATGGCTATGCTCAAGGAGACCGAGCCAGAGTTTGCAAAAGGGCAAGAAGCGCAATGCGCATCTTACTTCAACATCCAAGAAGATCAAGGCTTGGCCGAAGGCTTCTAGGGATATGAAGAAAAGGGCAAGGCAAAATTCATCACAATCTTCTAGGAAGATAAAAGACATATCCCAAGATGTCTGCCTAAAATGTGGCAAACGGGGTCATTGGAAGCATAACTGTCGTATGGACAAGGCAGACATGAAAGAAGTGAAGACAGACAAGGCTCCGACTTCAGGTATGTTTGTCATAAATATGTCCACTGTTGGTTTTAAAATTGGATTTTAGATACTGATGTGGTACAGAAATATATGTATTGATGTGCGGGATCTGTTGATTAGCAGGATACTGAATTCAGGTGAGATTGACCTACGAATCAGAAACAGGATGAGAGTCGCTGTTTTGGCTGTGGGAACCTAAGTGTTGGAACTTCCCTTTGGGTATGTACTTAAATTAGGAAACTGTTACAATGTACCTAGTTTGATTAGGAAAATTGTCTCTATATCTAGTTTAACTTGTTGCTGGTATGCCTTTATATTCTAAAACACTAAGTGTTTTGTTTATAAAGATGATATTGAGATAAACACATTAGATTTGAATAACTGTATTTATATTTAGAATAAAATGAATCTCAAACATATAATATGACAAACAAAAGCTCAACTTTGTAAATCTTTTGAGAATTAAAAATGGCATTGTTATAGAGGACGTATTAACAAGACTCATATATCCACACTCTCGAAGAATGGATACTAGGATAGATTTGATTATAATTCAAATGATGTCTACGAATCTAGTTTATTAGGTAAAGTGCCTAAAACACCTTTTACTTGGTAAAAGTGCAAGTGCCACCGATCTGTTAGCCCTCATTCATAGTGACGTAAGTGGGCCTATGTCTAGATAGGATAGAGGTGGATATGAATACTTCGTAACCTTTACGGATGTGGCATCGCATTACGGTTATATGTATCTTATGAAACACAAGTCATGAACTTTTGAGTAATTCAAATAGTTTCGACACGAAGTAAGAAAACAGACCGGTAAAAGTATTAAAAACATTATAGTCGGACCACAGTGTAAAATACTTAAATATATGAGTTTCAAGATTATTTGAAAGAGTATGGTATTCTTTCACAGTGGATTCCTCCAGGGACACCTCAATTTGACGGTGTGTACGAACAGAGAAATCGAACTTTATTAGACATAGTAAGGTTTATGATGAGTATCTCTAAGCTACTAATTTCCTTCTAGGGATACGCATTTAACAGTGCAATACTTATTTTAAATAAAGTTCCATGTAAATCTGTTAGACAGACTTCATATTAGATATGAACAGAAAAGAAACCAGGTTTCTCATTCCTGAAGATTTGGGATTGTTGGGCATATGTTTGGATAATACCAAACTAGAACCCAAATCGAATAAGTGCCTAATTTGTAGTTTGTCCTACAGAAACCAAAGTATAGTACTTATATAACTCACAAGAGAACAATGTAATTGTTGCTCTCCATGCGGTATTTCTTAAGAGGAATACCTAAATGCGGTAGTAAGTGGGAGGAAAGTAAAACTCGATGAAAATCGGAGTAATATCATTCCAGGCACCGATTCCTTAATGGAACACAAATAGTTCATCAAGGATGAAAATGTACCATAATCTTCGAATATACAAGACTCGCGTAGGTCGAAGGGAGTCAGAAAACAACCTAGGAGGTATGGGTTTCTGATCTCACCTCATGAAGATGTCAATCTTATTGAGGAAGACGAACCGGCTACGTATGAGGAAGTGATATAAGGTATCGACTCCCTTTTATGGCAAAGTGCCATGAAGTCCGAAATGGATTCCATGTATACCAAATAAGTTTAGATACTGGTTGATGTACCAGAAGGCATTGTGCCTATTAGTACTATATGAACCTTCAAAGAAGACGTACATGGATGGCAACAATACACATCTAGGCTTGTACAAAAAGGGTATCGTCAACGATATAGTGTCGACTACGATGAAATTTTTTCACTTATTGCCACGATTAAATCCATTTGGATAATGCTTGCTAATGCTGCATGTTTCATTTATGAAATATGGCAGCTGAACGCCAAAATCGCTTTCCTTAACGGAAGCCTTTTGGAGGATATTTACAACATCCTGACGGTTTTATCGTATCAAAACAAGCAAACAAGGTTTACAAGTTAAATCAATCCATTTATGGATTGAAGCAAGCATTGAATTCTTGGAACCATTGTTTTGATGTAATCATAATGGTATATGATTTAATTCAAAATTAAAAATGATTCTTGTGTATATTAGAAGGTTAGTGTGAGCGCACTGACAATGATTGTCCTATATAAAGATGATATATTATTTCTTGGAAATAACATTCCGATAATATAATCGGTGAAAGCTTGGATTTCATTAAATTCTCCATGGATTACCTGGGAGAAGCCGGCTTCATTCTAGGAATAAAGATCTACTGGGATAGATCTAGAAAGCTGCTGACACTCTCTCAGTGTTCGTACATTTTGAAATGTATGTGACCTGATGTCTCATATACTTTAAGCATATGTAGATGCTATAAGGCTAATCCAGGTGATAGTCACTGGATTGATGTTAAGAACATCCTTAAGTATCTTAAACGAACTAAGGATGCTTTCTTAAGTTACAGAGAAGAAGAACTTGAAGTGACTAGGTTCACTGCTGTAAGTTTCCAAACCGAAAAAGACGACTGTAAGTCGCAATAAGGGTACGTATATAGTTTGAATAATGGAATAGTGAGCTGGAAATCTTCCAAGCAAGATATTGTTACCGAATAAATAACAAAAGCGGAACATTGCTGCAGCTGAGGCAGCAAAAAAAAGCATTTTGGATCTATATAATTCTAATTGGATTAGGTATAGTCCTATTAGCAGCTGATCTAGGCTACAGCACAAGCTAAAGAATCACGGTCTCATCAATGATCCAAGTATATACTTCGATTATTTCATCTGATTCATCATATCATACATCGGGGCGATGTGATGATCGAATAGATAGTATTAGATGATAACGTTGCAAATCCGCTGATGAAATCTGTTTCTCAGTAGAATTTTGAGCGACCAGTACATAGTTCAGGTGTAAGACACTTGAGTGATTGTCTATAGGCCAAGTAGGAGATTGTTGGACAATTATGACCCATAACATCACTATTTGTACAGAACCTGGTGTTGTTGTACAAATTAATTATGTGACAAAGGAAATTACTTTTTTATCATTTGTAATTGGATTACCGGGATATATAAATGATAAAATTCCATATGATTAATACCAGATTAATAAGATATGGGACAATATTAATCCACGTAAGGTTTAGTCCTAGTCGTAGTATTATCGAGACTGGACATCGATAATGCGGAATAGACTAGTATTACACTTGTGCGTGTTATGGAAGCATAACGGCATAGTTCTCATATATTTGGGTATTGGATATTCATGCAAGTGTAATATGAGGTTGTGTTTATCGATGGTACGGAAACAGCTTCGCACTGGATAGACCCCTCGGAATCCTATTGGTAGTATAAATATGTGTCTATGGGAATCCACATCGGGTTAGGTGTATTTGGTCTTAACCTGATACTTGCATCGCTAATACTTGCGACAATCAGTACGCTTTAGTTTTGGTCGTCCGGGGCTTTAACAGGTTTTGTGTATGCCACTTATAGGTATAGTGAGAGTTGTAGTGTATTGAATGTGATATCAATATGGAAGTGTCACTTCCGTCATATGGACATAATGATCACGCAGGGATACGAAACTAGTACTCTAAAGTACTGCAGTCATCGGAATAATATGACTAGGTTATGATTATCCGATTAAAGAGAGTAGTCCGATATATGCTTCGTACGGAGGAGACACATTTCAACCCTAGGCCTAGCATGTGACATCCGATACTGGACCGTAATATGAAATATATTGTATACTACGCTTGATATAGATTATATATTCTTTGTTGAATATTTCTGAAGAATTGGGTAGGCATAGTGCTTTGCTAGAAGCCAACCATGTCTTGTAAATCGGTAGGAACGTGGTACTGGGTACGCACGTATTTGGATAATCTGATGACCGTATTTACTGCCAACATATCCAGGGATCTCTTGGGTCGCTTCCCAAAGATTTACCGATGACACTTGACTCGAGCAGAATTAATCTGGGATTAATTATGAGAGAGAAAATTAATTTGGGATTAATTACGATAGAAATTAATTTGGGATTAATTACGGTAAGAATTAATCTGAGATTAATTACGGTATAAATAATCTGGGATTAATTCAACTAGAAGAGAGAACACGATTAATTTGGAATTAATCGATAAAATAAATTTAATAGTTAAATTGGATTTTTCTATTTAATTTATTTACTTGGGCTAAAATAATATATCGGATATATTAATTGAAATAAGATTTCAATACGACGTTAAATTTTGACTTTAATACAATCGAACGAATTAATTTAGAATTAATTCGTAAGCGACTTTCGTAATAATTTTACGAGGCATCATTATTTAATTAAATTAGATTTAATTATTAAATGACGGAAAAATTCGTTTAGTCGGATTAAACGGATCCGAGCCCAAAGCTTATTTGTTGAGACCTTTTGAATTTTGAATTCAAAAGAGGTGGGACCCATTTCACACATGTCACACATGTGAAGGTGGTGGTTGGAAAGGTGGTGGCATTTAATCAAATACTACTTGCTTTTCACCTACCATGTTTTGCTTTTTTTGAAACCAAAACCCTCAACAACCAAGTTTGGTATTATGTTAACCTAATACACAAACACACACATCACTCTCACACACACCATTGTTGTGAGCCTCTCTCCCATTTCTCTTTGATTTTGCTTCAAAATCAAACAAATTTAGCACTTAAGGAGTTTAGTGAGGTGATAGGGAAACTCACCCTTGGATTGGATTCAACATACAAAGCTTGAAGCTTACAAAGAACAACACAAATTTTTGAAATCTCTACCAATCAATGTAAGTCTTTTTCCGCAACTTCTTTGATTATTCACACATAAATCATGACTTAATAGATCATTGGCATGTTCTAGGAACACTAACAATTATAGTATTACGTAAAGTAGTGGGAGACACTACTGGGTTGAAAATCCATAACTAAGGTAGTGTGTAATTTTATGGAAATTGTTGCTTTTTGTTTTCCGTTATTCTATATTGTTAATAGAATTTTACTTCTAATCCACTGCATACATATTATTTGAATATGTTTTCTGACTTTACTTATGGTTGCGAGTTTCTAGAATAGGTTCTAGAATTACTGTAGACTTAGATATTGTTAGATTAGTTAAAACCATTGGGAACTGTTGTTCTGTTTTTCTTGAAAATCAAGATGGTTAGTGACTTAATTTCTAAGTCACGATAAGTAATCTAAATATATATTTGTTTTAGGATATAATTGTCTAGAGAGAATAGTTTCTTGTGCAGTAAGAATTGATACGAATCAGTTCATGTCTCGAGATTCTTGACTAACATTAAGAAAACTCCATTAGGTACTTTGTTTATCTTATAATGACGTTTCTTGGCTTTGATTACTTTTAGAAGTCACGTGCTTTGACACACTTTGCTATTAAATTATTTACAATTCTTGTGAATAATTGAAGGCAAATTATAAAGCTGAAGAAAATAAGATATGTATAGCTGTGTATAAAGAATATTGATTCTCTCAATACGACAATTGTAGGTATTAGATACCAGATCTCCCATATAGTTATTTAAATAATATTTTAATGTTTGTTTTGATATTTGATATCAGAACTTGTGACTATTGGATAGTTACTTGTTCTTTATAAACAATTGTTACATATTTTGATATGACTAGTAGTGTCATTGGTGAAAAGATAAACATTAAGAAAAATATTCGGTTAATTAAATAACTTAGAACAGTGCTTTATGAGATTATATCACATAAGCATTAGATGCTTATTCCGTATAGTAAAGGATGGTCTGATATAATATCACACCATATATCCTTATCAATTTAATAAAATTGTATTCTGGATGTGATTAAATCTCATTTAATCAATGATCGTCATTGGACCACAGATTTATTAAACTAATATTTTGGAAGTATGTAGTTTAATGAATTACAAATTACATTGGATAGTTTTCTTTACTTCATAACTTAGTTAATGAACTGTCATGACTTAGTTACGTGTTTCTAAAAAGAATATATATTGAACGTCTTAAATGGTTCGTGAACTATTAATATGTTTCTGCTGAAACGCGGATAGAATATTTTGACTAATTCAAAGATATTCTGTTTGAAGTGTTGAAAACTATAATTTTAAAATTCATCGTGAATCTTTGAACTATTCAAGAATATTTGATATGATCAAACATATGAATTAATGGTAATTAGTTCTAAGGTTATTCAATAAATATGATTCTTACTCAATATTATTTATCCATGATTCCATCGTGATGGAATTGATCAGTGGGAGAAATCTAATCTTATATGATTTTGATTCGTTTGATATTGAGTGTTACCGAACTAGTTTCAATACTCTTGGGGCTATGCTCCAATTACACTAATGCATCCTTTTAATTATTGTTTCATTAGTTTCTACAATTACGTATATGATATGTATAGGTAGAAAATTCGAATCTTGAAAAGTTTAAGATTTGAATCTTTCTTTTATATAATAGTTATATAATTAAAAAGTACTTACGCCTTGGAGGTACAAGTAAAAGTTTATCATTTATTCTATTTGATAGAATATTATATTCTATTTGATAGAATATTTTTTCTAAGATCCTGAGTAATAAAATTATTTTATTACTTAGTATGTAACATCGGATGTTAATAATTGTAGAAAATACTTGACTTATTGAAGTCAAATATAAGGATGATATACTGTAATGTAACTACATAATTAATTATATGAAATGACTCTATGATATCTTCCGTATAAGTTTAATAGGATGTCAGAATCATTTACAAAATATTTGATACTTATTGGTTCTGTTGTTTTCTTATTGAAGAAAATTATCCTATAACTTATAGTGGGAGCGATATTTTAGAACAATTTCGGAAATTATCAATGAACCACAGATCTAATATTGTTCATAGCTTATTGTGATCAAGTTTTGAACTTCATTAAGCTTTTCGTTATGAATAGTTCATAAAATGTGCAAATTATTTACACAGCGAAAGCAATGTGAGCTAATTAAAGGTTTGAACTTTACAATATGACAATGACAAAGGTTTTACTCAGTGATCTATTGTAGATTCTAAGAAAACTTGTCTCTAGTCACATTGATTGAATAATTAAATATTTTTTTGTTAATGTTGATATTAAACTATTTATTTTAACTAAGAATGCAAAGTGGCGTTCCAGAATGATTTCTTCGAATAAGAGATCCATTATGGTTTCTTTGTTTGAAGAGTTCATTCTAGAATGGCCCTGAAGTTTGTATGCTGTTAAGATCACAATTTGATATACTTACTTATAGAGCCTATTGTAGACTCATCTGAGCTTTCCAAAAATCAGTGTTCTCTAATTTTGATACAGTCAGATAGTCTGATTTTATCAAAAGCATAGAAAATACATATATAATAGTAGGGTCAGTGGGAGCGTATAAATTTCTTTCTAGTGTTTATATCCTAATGACATTGTCATTATTAATGTAATAATGAGATGTTTGTGAGGTAAAAGGTTTACCTAAGTCTTCTTTTCTACGTGAAAGCAGTACGAGTAGTCTCTGATATATTTGATATAAAGTTTTATATATGATATAAAACTAAGATTTTTTTGGAAAAAATTACAAAATACTAGACTTGTGAGAAACTCCTATTAGTCGTGCATTAGATATGATCTAATAAAGGACACAGCTAGACTATCTGTATGACAAATAGTATAACTGTTTGACAGTTAGTGTGTCTCTTGTATATAGTATTAATCTTTCGTAAAGGATGATTCCTTTGTCGAAAGAGAAATTGATTAGAATGTCTAGTTAATCTGATGCCTCATATGATGTTAGCATAATGAATACTATCTAATGTGTGATTAAAGATATCAATTTAGTTGTAATTGTTACGGGCTATTTTGATATGTTGTAGACCATAAGATGGATCTTGAAACATGTTCTTTGTGATCTTTGAGATATTAAAAACGAGTTTCTTATTCATGAAGAATATAATCTGCAACCGTTATGGTCAGATTAGTATTAAGTCTAATTATGACGTTAGATGGTCTGCATCATATAAAGTTAGAAAATATGCAGTGGGAGTGTCACTGTTGATTCTATTGAATTACTGGAATTAATTGTAACTTATGAAGTATTGACTTATGAAGTTGCATAGTGACCTTGTAGATTAGCAGTTTTGATATTAGTGTTGTGATTGCGATTGTCTGCATAGTATTTGGATTTGATCTTTAAATACATAGACAACTTAATAGCTATAGCAAAATATTGATATCGCATCTGAGTCATATTTATGTAGAACTTGGGTTATATAAAATATAAATGATGTTGGCTACGAAAAACAATTGGGTTTGTTAGTCAAACTCAATTTGTTAAAGCAGGCTTACTTGTTGTTGCCTACCTCTTGAGTGCTAGGTGAGCTCTTGAGGGCCATGCGTATATGATACACATTAAGATGTGTATATGATAGTGTGGATTTGCACTAGAACAAGTGGTAGAAATTGTTAGGGTTGGTGCTCAGAGTTCCAATTCGGATCGTATTTATGTCCGATTCATAAATACGAACAATTCTTTTTTCCATAATATTTCTTATTAAATGGTAGCACCTCTTGTCTTTTATATACATATTCGATCTAATTGTGATTATATATCTAATTGTGATTAGATTGAAACTAAATCTGATTTAGTGATATGTGTATATTAGACAAAGACCCTAGGATTTACAACGTAGTGTGCAGTTACAATGTAATTTGTAATTGATATTGGGAAGCATCATTATAAGTTGTCTATCCTTAAATAAAGTTTTTGGTCAAGATTTACTAACACGGGTTGGTTAGTAAAATCTGCTTAGACCAGTACATGTCATATATCGTGACTTGGTCCGATAGTTTATCCCAATGAACCATGAGTCTCGGGAGACTCGTATAAACATGTAGGTGTTTATTTTATAGACACTGAATGACTCACTAAAGATTTCCTAATATGTGGTACACTAACGTCAATAGGAATCTTCTCGAGTTGAGCGAGCATAATGATCCTTCAACTTGAGATACCACTATGGTTATATGAGTTATCCTCCACACTTTGATGGCAGTCATGTCATCGATCTATTTAGATCATACCTCCGTTTGTTCGTTGGTTGTGGACTGATGCTCATGTTATCGTATGCGTATAAGATAGAATTTATTAGTCCTTTATACAAGGCATAGGCATCCTACACATGTTTACGGTGTAGCAAATCTATGGCCATGGTATAAATTTCGAAATCAATTCCGAGTTGTCAGAAATTTGGAAACTCTACTGGAAGGATTTTGTAACACAGATTAGGTCTCGGAATGAGACTATATCGGAGAAAAAGAGTTTAAGTGTTGAAATATATCTCGAAATATTTTAAAATATAGATTTGATGTATTAGAAAACACATGGTGCTGATAACCCATTAAGTGATTTTTAATTATATCACTTTACGCGTAAAAGTTTCTTGTTTCGGCTATAATGATAGTAATGAACTCCGGTTGAACAAATACCTAATGGGATTTTCTTAATGTCAGTGAAGAATCTCGAGACATGAATCAATTCATGTCAATCTTTACTGCATAAGAAACTATTTTGTCTAGAATGATTATATCATAGTCTTTTCTAATCTAGAACCTATTCTAGAAATCTGCAACCATAAGTGAAGTCAAAAACATATATAAAATATGCATGCAGTGGATAAAAGTTTAATTTTATCTAAATAATAGAAAAGGAAAAACATAAGCGACAATTTTCATAATTTTACACACTACAGTAGTTATAGATTTTTAACCTAGTAGTGTCTCCCACTACTTTACGTAATATCGTAATCCTCAACAGAAAATGAGAATTCAATAATTAAATTGAAATTTATAATGGGAAGTAGACCCCATGAATATATTTCGACTAACAGCTTTGGCACGTTCTCGCCTACGTATATTCACATGTAGATATCTCATTGTCAATCACACTCACTGTGACTCTTGATTTTTCCTGACCGTTTCTCGTTGTGATAGCTTTGGTAAGTTCATAGGAGGCGTATCAAGACTTCATTTGTCAATGATAAACTTAAGCTAAAGATGTAGTCCTGACAGCTTTGGTACGTTCAGGATTTCTACTTTCACTTGAATTTGTCTCTTATCATATAAGTTCTACCAACGCAAATGAACTACCTTCAACCATAACTGCACAGCTTTGGTATGATACAGCTATAGCATCATGAAATCAGTCACATCTGTATTGAAAAGGCAGACGAATAAATATGTATTCCTAATACTAGTCATTTTTTTAAAATTTTTATTAAACATGGATTTTCCTAAAAGATGTAATTCACTTTATTTAATCAAAATAAATAAATAAATACATTTAAAAAGTAAACATTAGATTAAATATCAAATTTAAAGGGCTAATCGTATCATGGGTTCAGAATCAAAACTCGTTCTAATACCATTTTGTTGGGATTTTATCAAGGCGGCACAACGGAAGAAACGCGGATTGGGCGAAATTGTAGTTTAAAATTTTAAACTTACGAATAAATTATTTAATATTCAATATTAATAATTTATTTATATTTCACCTAAATATATTTATTCGATATCAAATAACTGTTGTTTTTATTCTAGGTCCCAAGATCATCAAACAAGCATGAATAATAAGTGTGAATACATCAAATGAGATAGCGGAATACTCACATCAATTGGTTGTGACGATTTGAAGAAGAATAAAATGATATTCCCCTTTAAAGGGGCACCAATAGCAGTGCAGATTTTTCTGTCCAAAAAATCAGATTTGCTTCATGAATTTGAGCCTCGAACTTGCGTCAAACGATTCTCGGCTCGTGGGTGAGTTTCCCCAACACCTTCATATGCCTCTTAGGAGTGTGCTAGCACTTGGATTTTGCCACAAAACCCTCAAAAATGGATCATCATTTTCGGCCAACCTAGGGCAGTTCACTGCCTTGGGCGTTAACTTGAGAGTGGTAGAGAGAGATGAAGGAGAGATTAGAGTTAGTTAAAGTGTAAAAACATTTCACTTTATATCTTTTTAAAAAATAATGAAATGTTTTAACCATTTATTTTCTTTTCCAAAAAGAAATAAAACAAATGTAATAATGTTTCCAAAAAGTCAAAACTTTTCCCTCCAAAATTTTCCCTCCGAACCTCAAAGGTCAAAGTCAAAGAGTCAAAGTTACTTTTCCAAAAGCGTTTTGACTTTTATGACATGCGATGTGATTTGCGATGCGACTTGCAGCACGTGATTCAAAATCGACGTAACTTCACAAACACATTCCGATAATTCTAAATTAACGATTTTTCTCGATGCCTCGTTAATAAATCCAATTTACTAATCACGTCGCTCGAGAATTAATTCTAAATTAATTCAAGTGTCCGAATTAAAATCTAATTTTAATTCCTAATCGAAATCCAATTTCGTTTAATATATCGAATATATTATTTATTGATAAATTCCAAATTAATCGTTCTCTCTCTTTAAATTGATATTTTATCATAGATAAAATATCTCCGTAATTAATCCCAGATTAATTTTCTCTCTCTTCAAATTAATCCCAGATTAATATATAATGCGAGTCATACGTCATCGGTGTATCATTGGGAAGCGACCCATGAGATCTCTGGATATGTTGGCAGTAAATTCGGTCGTCGGACTATCCGAACACGTAAGTACCAAGTATTACGTTTTACCAATTTACAAGACAAGGTTGGCCTCTAGCAAAGCGCCATGCCTACCCAATTCTCCGGAAATATCCTTACAGGAATATGTGATCTATATCTGGCGTAGAATACGTAGTATTGCGTATTACGATCCAGTATCGGATGATCAAGTGCTAGGCCTGGGGCTGGATATGTGTCTGCCCCGTACGAAGCACATGTCGAATGTCTGGTAACTAGTCTCTATAATCGGATATACATGACCGAGTCATAATATCCGGATAGCCGCGCAGCATATAAGAGCACTAATACCGTATCCTACGTGACCATCTTCTCCATATGACTGGAGTGACACTTCCGTCTTGACATCACACCCAATACACTACGATTCTCAATATACCCAGCATCGGCGTACACAGAACCTGTTAAAGCCCTGGACGACCTCAACTAAAGTACATTGATTGTCGCAAGTATTAGCGGTGCAAGTCTCAGGTTAAGACCAAATACACCTACCCTGATTGCAGACTCCCATAGACACAATGTCATGCTACCAATGGGATTCTGCGGTGGTCTAATCCAGAGCGAAGCTATTTCCCATACCATCGTTGAAACATAACCTCCTATTACACTTGCCTGAGTATCCTATACCCAGATATACGAGAACTATGCCTTTATGTCTCACATAACACGCACAAGTGTAATACTAGTCTTTTACGCATCTATCGATGTCCAATCTCGACAATGCTCCGACTAGGGATGTTTAATGATTTATCCTTCGTTGATTGATACTGTCTCATATCATTCTCAATCTAGGAATAAATCATAAGGACCTCTCATCATTTATATATCTAAGGTGATCTAATCACAAATGATAGGAGTGCAATCTCCTTTGTTACATAGTTAATTTGTACAACAACACTATGATCTGTACAAATAGTGATGCTATGGGTCATAACTGTCCAACAATCTCCCACTTGGCCTTTAGCCAGTCACTCGAGTGCCTAACACCCGAACTATGTACGGTTGGCTCAAATTGCTGAGAAAAACTTTTGTCAGTGGATTTGCATAATTATCGTCTGATGCGATTTATACGATCATCACATCGCCACGATGTATGATCCGAAACGAATCAGATGAATAGTCGAAGTATGTATCTGGATCGTTGATGAGACCATTAATCTTTTAGCCTGTGCTGATGTCTAGCTCAGCTGCTAACAGAACTATATCTAATTTAATTAGATTTATTATCGACCAAAATGACTTCTATTGCTGCCTCAACTGCAGTAATCCGTATTTGTTGTTTATTCGGTAACAGTATCTTGCTTGGAAGCTTTCCAGCTCACTGTACCGTTATTCAAACTGTATAGTACCGTTTGCGACTTTTAGTCATTTTATCGGTTTGGAAACTTACAGTAGTGATCCCAGTCACTTCAAGTTCTCATTCTCCACAGATTAAGACAGCATCCTTAGATCTCTAAGATTCTAACGGATGTTCTTAACATCAATCCAGTGACTATCACTTGGATTGGCCTAATCGTGAATCCATATGCTCAAAGAGTATGAGACACCAGGTCACGTACAATTTTCAATGTACGAGTTCTCGCAGAGTTTTAACAACTTAATCTATCCCAGTAGATCTTTATTCCTAGAATAAAGGTTGTTACTCCCAAGAATTCTACGGAGAATTTTCTCAAAAGCCAAGCTTTCGCCGATTATTATTATGGGAATTTCATTTCCAAGAAATGATATATGTTATCATTATTATACAGGACATTCATTGTCAGTGCGCTCCTACTAACCTCCTTATATACACAAGAATCATTCTGTTTTGAATCAAATCATTGACTATCATGATTACATCAAAACGATAGTTCCAAGAACTTTATGCTTGCTTCAACCCCAAACATGGATCGAATAACCTGCAAACCTTGTTTGCTGATTTTAGTACGACAAAATCGTTAGGATGTTCATAAACATCCTCCAAAAGGTTGCCTTTTAAGGAAAATGATTTTGACCTTTAACTGACACATTATTAATGAAATGTGCAGTTACAGCAAGCATTATCCAAATGAATTTACCGTGACAATAGTTAAAAGGTTGAACCGTAGTCAACACAATGTTGATAACGATACCTTTTCGTCAATAAGCCTAGCTTAGTACGTTGGTATGTTGCCATCCATGTATGTCTTCCTTGAAGACTTTTACAGTACCAACAGGCACAATGCCTTACGGTACATCAATTAGTGTCCAAACATAGTTGTTATACATGGAATCCATCTTGGACTCATGGCACTTTGCCATAATATGAGTCGATACCTTGTATCACTTCCTCATACATAGTTGGGTCTTCCTCAATAAGATTGACATCTTTATGAGGTGAGATCAGAAACCCATACCCCAGGTTGTTTTCTGACTCTCTCCGATCTACGCGGTTCTTGTGTATACGAAGATTAATGGTATATGTTCATCCTTGATGAATAGTTTGTGTTCCATTAAGGACTTCATGCCTTGAACAGTATTACTCTGATTGTCATCGAGTTATACCATTCTCCCACTTACCACTGCATATCGGTATTCCACTAAGGAAAAACGCATTGTGAGTAACAATCTAATTGTTCTCTTGTGAGAAGTATAAGTACAATACTTATGGTATCCCAAGGATAATCTTAATTTGGCACTTTTCTTATTTGGGTTTCCGTTTGGTATCATCCAAACATATGCCCGGCATTCCCAAATCGTTAGGAGTGAGAAACCCTGTTTCTATCCCTGATCATATCTAATATGAATTCTATCTAACAGATTAATATGGAACCTTATTCCAAATAAGTTTTGCACTGTTAATACATATCCGTTGAAGGAAATGGTAGCTCAGAGCGACTCATGGTTAACCTTATCATGTCCAACAAAATTCGGTTTGTCCATTCGGACACACCGTCAAACTGACGTGTCGCAGGAGGAGTCCTCATTTGAAAGAATACTTTACTCTCTCAAGTATTTAAGAAACTCATTGCTTAAGCATTTTCATCATAGTCAACACGTGATGTTTTAATACTTTAGCCGATCTGTTGTCTACTTCGTGTCGAAACTTTAAAAGTTTCTGATTTGTGTTCTTCAAAAGTAACACATAACCATAACGTGATGCCACACCCGTTAAGGTCACGAAATATTCATATCCACATCTAGCCTAGCTAGATATGGGCCCACTTATTTCACTATGAATAGGGCTTACAGATCGATGGCATTTTTCACTATTACCAAGTAAATAGTATTTTAGGTACTTTACCTAAAGAACTAGATTCGTAGACTTTATTTGAATAATAAAATCAGTCCTAGTACCCACTCTTCAAAAGTGTGGATATACGAGTCTTGTTTATTGTGTCCTAGACAACAATGCCACATTTAAGTCTCTTCTGATCAAATCAGTTAGAGCTATTTATTTGTCATATAATATGTTTGAGATTTATTTATATTCAAAATATAAATACTTGTAGGACACAGAACTTGGGCGACGCATGCTGTTCTAGGCTCGCGGCCTAGTTGAGAGTACGGAATAGTCCACGGGGAACTAAATCGGAGAATAATGGAGTCGCCACCTGGTGTGAACCGGGACAAAGATTTAAGGCCTCACTCACCCCTCGCAAGGGAAGACCTCAAACCGTTGGGTTCGGAATGGTCCCTTACTTATGCCACTTGTGATGATATAATTTGTGCAATAAATCAACCGAGTCTACTCAACATGCTCAAGAACAACCTATATCTACTTCATGTTCCACAAAAATAAATCCTACATCTAAGTTCACATGCTCGAAAGTAAGTCTTTAAACGGAAAACACACAATAACACACGGCAATCCCATGAACATACTCCAATCATGTAATACGAGAAACAAACGACAACATAATGCAAATTCTAAATGCAAAGTAAAAAACTAATCATGCTTTAAATAAAACAACTAAATCATGCATAAATAAAATACGTAATCATATTTAAAAATAAATGACTCGCTAACCTAATCATGCTCAAATACAAAGTTTGGATGAAACAAAATATGTGTCTCTCAAGCGATACGTGGCATTGTATCCCGAGTGCAGACCGCAATACCGTCCATTCGAAATCGGCTATGGAATTTACGTCCGAGTTTCCATCCGATATACTACAAAAGAGAACACGCATTCCGTTCATCCGGAATTCACATCATGCCTCAATAAACGACTCTCATGCAATAATATATCAAAATAAAAAAAAGAAATGAAAGATAATAAATAAAGAAGGTGCCCTCAGGTCTAAAATCTTTTGTCGTCTCTCGAAAGCGCGTTACACGGCCGTCGGAAGGGTTGATATTCTGCAACTTTTCTGGTTCACTAATCCAACATTTTCCCCGCTGTTTCGCTGTTTTGGACTGCTATTTTCACTCTGTTTTGCTGCTGTTTTTGTTGTATTTTCGGGTCACTATTTTAAGGTAATTTAGGGACTGTTTTGGCGGTTATTTGGACTGGTTTAGGCTACGGTTTTGGAAGGGTTTCGAGGGCAATTTTCGTTACTGTTTTGTGCAGTTTTTGGGGACTGTTTTGTGTAGTTTTTTTATGTGCAGTTTATGGGTTTCGCGGGATGGTTTTGCGGACTATTTGGATGGCAATTTTCAGGCAGATTTCATGGCAGTTTCGGTGATCAAAAGGGGCTTGTTTTCAGTGGGCTGTGGCGTTGATTAAAGGGTGCAGGCTATGGAGCTTATACATGAGTGTATGGCTAGGCGCAAAGGGGGTTGTTCACGTGAATTGTTGGCTATTGAAAGTGCAGGTGGCTTACGTTGGAAGGGTGTAGCGTGAAGGCTTGTGAGGTGTTTGTTGGTTGAAGGCACAGGTGGCTTGCGCTTGGCAAAGGGGCGTGAAGGGGGTCACGTTGAAGGGCTGAATTGGTCCTACGTGTATGGCTGATCATGGGCGTGCATGAATAGGAGTTTGAGGGCAGGTGTTGTGCGTGAAGGTGGGCTGTTTGAGTGAAGGTCAGTGAGCAGTGGCGCGAGGGGGGTGTGTTGGCTGCTGTGAAGTGATTGAGGGCTGCTCGGCAATGGTGTGGTGCGTGCAGTGGGGTGTTATGCGCTGAAGAGCTGGTGGACGTGAAACTTTGGTGGCTGCCGAGTGTGTTGAAGTTTGTTGGCTTTTCTTATGGGGCGTGAGGGCTGATGGATGAAGGCTGAAATATTCTTGTGTCTGGGCTGTTTTTAGGGTTTTGTGGCTCAGTGCATGGGGCTGTAGTTTGTGCATGAGAAGGTCGTGTGATGTTTCTTGTTATCATGGCTTATGTGAATTCAATGGGACGTGGTGCATGGGGGAAGGACGTGAACAACTAGGGTTTCATGTGTATTTCTCTAGCTATGGGAGCAAGGGTTCACGTGGATTGTTGAAGGGGTAAGGGCACGAACAGCTAGGGTTTCCTTGTGATTTGTGTTGTGAAGTTGGGAAGTGACGTGAGTGGCTTCTTTTAGGGTTTATTTGTTAGCTGTTATGTGAGGCTAAGGTTTTGGGATTTTAAGGCTGTTGTGAGAGAAGTACACGCATGGGAGAGGAGAGAAGTGAGAGGACTGTAGAGAGAGAGGGGCCGAATTGTGTGAATGAGCTAGCCAGGGTTTGAATGTGTGGAGAAGGGTTATTTTTATAAGCAAATGGAGGGGGTTTACCTTGTTAGAGATGGAATATGATTTGTGTATTAATTGGGGATATCTTTTAATTTAGTATGTGATAAGGAAATCTTTTAATTTGGGGAAGTGATTTATGTATTTTAGGAAAGTGATTAAATTTAATTTGTGATTTAATTTAATTTAATTCAAGTTTAATTTAATTTAATTTAAGTTTAATTTAATTTACTTTAATTTAATTTGTGACATGTATTTTAAATGTTTTAATTATTTAATTTGTGAGATGTGTTTTTAAATATTTTAATTATTTAATTTGTGAGATGTGATTTAATGGGTTTGGTGTGTTTTAAAATAGAGGTCCAACAAGCGAACCCGAAGCGAAACAAGCGAGTTAAATCCGACCAAATGCTAATTTCCAACTTTGCCCTTCCGACGTCCATGTCCCGCGACTTTCATGACTAAAGAGGTAGTGCCTCCATATGAGACTCATCATCGGGACTTACATGCAAAAATGAAGTGCCTACAGTCGCCCCCACTTTGATGGGACTTGTTCAGTGTGTGACAATGACAATCCTATCAAAGTACGTGCAATGGATTTTTACTTACCTGGCTCGCCAGCTGCCACCTGGTTTGCATGTTGCTCTGAACTGAATTTGATGGTGTGCCTTTCCTGGCGTGCTAAACCCTGTACCTAGGGTGTCGCAGTAGTCCACATTTCTTTACGATAGTCCACGGTAGTCCTTAGTAGTCCACATAATCCACGATAGTCCACGATAGTCCACGGTAGTCCGTATAGTCCACGGTAGTCCACAATATTTCATGGTAATCTACGGTAGTCCACAACACTTCACGATAGTCCACGGTAATCCTCGATACCCCACATAATCCACGGTAGTCCTCGATAGTCCACATAATCCACGGTAGTCCACAACACTTCACGATGGTCCACAGTAGTACTCAGTAGTCCACATAATCCACGGTAGTCCTTGGTAGTCCACATAATCCACGGTAGTCCACATAGTCTGATTTGAGATGAGTTGTGCTGTGGGTCTTGTTCCCAATATGAGTTTATTGTGCTGTGGGTCTTGTTCCCGATCTGAGTTGAGTTGAGGGTCTTGTTCCCTGAATTGTGTTGAGTTGAGGGTCTTGTTCCCTGAATTATGTTGAGTTGAGGGTCTTGTTCCCTGAATGGTGGGTCTTGTTCTCGATTTGAGTTGAGGGTCATGTTCCCTGAGTTTGTGGGTCTTGTTCCCGATCTGAGTTGAGGGTCATGTTCCCTGAATGGTGGGTTTTGTTCCCGTGGGTCTTGTTCCCGCTTTAAGTTGAGGGTCATGTTCCTTGAGTTTGTGGGTCTTGTTCCCGATCTGAGTTGAGGGTCCTGTTCCCTGAATGGTGGGTTTTGTTCCCATAGGTCTTGTTCCCGATTTGAGTTGAGGGTCATGTTCCCTGAGTTTGTGGGTCTTGTTCCCGATCTGAGTTGAGTCATGTTCCCTGAATGGTGGGTTTTGTTCCCGTGGGTCTTGTTCCCGATTTGAGTTGAGGGTCTTATTCCCGAAGCGAGCTGAGGGTCTTGTTCCCATGGGTCTTGTTCCCGAAGTGAGTTGAGGGTCTTGTTCCCTGAATTGTGGGTCTTACTCCTGTGGGTCTTGTTCCCGAAGTGAGCTGAGGGTCTTGTTCCCGATCTGAGTTAAGATAAGGGTCTTCTTCCCTGTCTGTATCAAGTGTGGGCTTTGTTCCCGAACTTGTCCATTCCCGGACTATATCTCCATTCTCGGAGTGCCCTTCTCGGCGTGCCATTCTCGGCGTGTCCATTCTCGGACTTTTCAATTCCTAGACTATATCTCCATTCTCGGAGTGCCATTCCTGGCGTGCCATTCTCGGCGTGTCCATTTCCGGACTTGTCCATTCCCGTACTACATCTCCATTCTCGGAGTGCCATTCCCGGCGTGCCATTCTCGGCGTATATCTTCATTCTCGTAGTGCCATTCCCGGTGTGCCATTCTCGGCGTGTCCATTCCTGGACTAAACTGATCTGATGTAATGTCGGCCTCGCCCCCAGAATGCCATACCCAGCAAACTGATAGTGAACCAATGTGGGCCTCGCCCCCAGAATGCCATACCCGGCAATGCTGATACTGATGCTAATGTGGGCCTCGTCCCCAGAATGCCATACCCGGCAGAAACTGATCTTACGTAATGTGGGCCTCGCCCCCAAAATTCCATACCCGGCAAAAATGATTCTGAAAATGATGCGGGCCCGCCCCCAGAGTGCCATACCCGACAAGACTGATTCTGATAAAAATGTGGGCCTCACCCCCAGAGTGTCATACCCGGCAAGACTGATACTGATAAAGATGTGGGCCTCGCCCTCAGAGTGCCATACCCAGCAAGACTGATACTGATGCTAATACGGGCCTCGCCCCAAACTGATGCTGATATGGGCCTCGCCCTAAACTGATGCTGATGTGGGCCTCGGCCCTGGGATTCATTCTCTGGATTCATTCCAAATTCTGACGATGTGGGCCTCGGCCCTGGGATTCATTCCCTGGATTCATTCCAAATACTGACGACGTGGGCCTCGGCCCTGGGATTCATTCCCTGGATTTATTCCAAATTCTGACGTCGTGGGCCTCGGCCCTGGGATTCATTCCCTGGATTCATTCCAAATTCTGACGTCGTGGGCCTCGGCCTTGGGATTCATTCCCTGGATTCATTCCAAATTCTGACGACGTGGGCCTCGGCCCTGGGATTCATTCCCTGGATTCATTCCAAATTATGAAGACGTGGGCCTCGGCCCTGGGATTCATTCCCTAAACGACTACTGATATGGGCCTCTACCCCAAACTGAAACTGATGTGGGCCTCGCCCCAAACTGATACTGATGATGTGGGCCTCGCCCCCATACTGACACTGATGTAGGCCTCGCCCCAAAACAAATACTGATAATGTGGGCCTCGCCCCAAGTTGATACTGATGTGGGCCTCGCCATCAGACTGAAACTGATTCATTTCTGAAACTGATGACATTGTACTATTGATGTTTCTGATTGGATGGCCTTTTTCCACTTTCTCTTTTTCTTCTTAGAAACCTGTGAATACAAAATAAAACAACACGCAAAAAGGAATGTAAACTATGTTACGCGTATGCATGCATGCATGAATGAATTTCCTATTCCGCTTGGTTAGGTCTTCCGCCAGTTCTCCAGGTGATTGCTCAGTCTTCTCTCTGGTCTCATGACTCAATTTCTTATTTTTCTTCTTATTCACGGGGTGGTAGACTGGTCGCTCCCAGTCTTGATTTAGCTTTCTGTTCTCCGTTGTTTGCACTTGGTCAAGATGAACCATATGGCGGGGCCTTCCATATCATCATACTATATCACATGCTCGAAATAGTCCCAATAGTTATAAATATTATCGTCCTCAAGGAATGCCTAGTAATGAAACCAGAGAACATTCAAAACACTCAATGCAACTCAAATCTGAGTTTTTGAATAAATGATCTATTCCAGACTCAAAGTGTGTGTGTGCAAAGGTTCCTTCGCAGATTCATCCCCATGTAAGCTGACTCAATGATTTCGTTTCAAAAATCGGGATCGATGGGTCAGACCAATCTAGATGTCTCAATTTGTGGGTCTTGTTCCCGATCTGAGTTGAGGGTCATGTTCCCTGAATGGTGGGTTTTATTCCCATGGGTCTTGTTCCCGATTTGAGTTGAGGGTCCTGTTACCTGAGTTTGTGGGTCTTGTTCCCGATCTGAGTTGAGGGTCATGTTCCCTGAATGGTGGGTTTTGTTCCCGTGGGTCTTGTTCCCGATTTGAGTTGAGGGTCTTATTCCCGAAGCGAGCTGAGGGTCTTGTTCCCGTGGGTCTTGTTCCCGAAGTGAGCTGAGGGTCTTGTTCCCTGAATTGTGGGTCTTGCTCCCCTGGGTCTTGTTCCCTGAATTGTGGGTCTTGTTCCCGAAGTGAGCTGAGGGACTTGTTCCCGTGGGTCTTGTTCCCGATCTGAGTTAAGATAAGGGTCTTCTTCCCTATCTGTATCAAGTGTGGGCTTTGTTCCCGAACTTGTCCATTCCCGGACTATATCTCCATTCTCGGAGTGCCCTTCTCGGCGTGCCATTCTCGGCGTGTCCATTCCCGGACTTGTCCATTCCCGGACTATATCTCCATTCTCGGAGTGCCATTCCTGGCGTGCCATTCTCGGCGTGTCCATTTCCGGACTTGTCCATTCCCGGACTACATCACCATTCTCGGAGTGCCATTCCCGGCGTGCCATTCTCGGCGTATATCTCCATTCTCGTAGTGCCATTCCCGGCGTGCCATTCTCGGCGTGTCCATTCCTGGACTAAACTGATCTGATGTAATGTCGGCCTCGCCCCCAGAATGCCATACCCAGCAAACTGATAGTGAACCAATGTGGGCCTCGCCCCAGAATGCCATACCCGGCAATGCTGATACTGATGCTAATGTGGGCCTCGCCCCCAGAATGCCATACCCGGGATTTTAAGGCTGTTGTGAGAGAAGTACACGCATGGGAGAGGAGAGAAGTGAGAGGACTGTAGAGAGAGAGGGGCTGAATTGTGTGAATGAGCTAGCCAGGGTTTGAATGTGTGGAGAAGGTTTATTTTTATAAGCAAAGTGAGGGGGTTTACCTTGTTAGAGATGGAATAGGATTTGTGTATTAATTGGGGATATCTTTTAATTTAGTATGTGATAAGGAAATCTTTTAATTTGGGGAAATGATTTATGTATTTTAGGAAAGTGATTAAATTTAATTTGTGATTTAATTTAATTTAATTCAAGTTTAATTTAATTTAAGTTTAATTTAATTTATTTTAATTTAATTTGTGACATGTATTTTAAATATTTTAATTATTTAATTTGTGAGATGTGTTTTTAAATATTTTAATTATTTAATTTGTGAGATGTGATTTAATGGGTTTGGTGTGTTTTAAAATAGAGGTCCAACAAGCGAACCCGAAGCGAAACAAGCGAGTTAAATCCGACCAAATGCTAATTTCCAACTTTTCCCTTCCGACGTCCATGTCCCGCGACTTTCATGACTAAAGAGGTCGTGCCTCCATACGAGACTCATCATCGGGACTTACATGCAAAAATGAAGTGCCTACAATACTGTAATTCACATCTAATGTGTTTATCTCAATATCATCTTTATATAATGAAACACTTTAGTGTTCTAGAATATAAAGGTTTATCCGCAACAGATTAAACACTGATATAGAGATAATGTTCCTAGTCTAGCTAGTTACATTATAACAGTTTCCTAATTTAAGTACATACCCCAAGGGTAGTTCCTAAACTTAGGTATCTACGGTCGAAACAGCGACTTTCGTCCCGTTTCCGATTCGCAGATTAATCTCAACTTGAAGTCAGTATCCTGCTCACAGCAGATTCTGAGCATCAATACATATATTTTATGTACCACACTAAGTATTTAAAATCCAATTTCAATACTAGTAGTGAACATAATAATGACGAATATATTCAAAGTCAGAGCCTTGCTCTTTCTTTAATTCCTTCATGGCTGCCATATCCAAACGGCAGTCATTTTGGGATATGTTCTTTATCTTTCCAGAAGATCTTAATGATTTTGCCTTTACCCTTTTAAATATTTCAGAAGCCTTCGGCCAAGCCTTGGGTTTCTAGAATATTGAAGTAAGGTGCGCCTTGCGCTATTAGCCTAATTGTAAAGTTTGACTTTATCTCCTTGAGAATAGTCATTAACTCTCCAAGAGTTATTAATTGCAATTTTAATACTTCTTAAATCTAAACGTAGATTTATGACAAGTATGTTGGATTAAGCACTAAAGTTATCATTGCATAAACCTTCCAAAGATTATGCTTTACTTATTTGCTTAATTCTGGGCTTAGGCTTAACAAGTTATTTTATCAAATAAAGTAACTTATTATTTATTTCCAGGACCATCCTGAAATTATTCACAATTTGAAAATTAAACCATTTAAACATTTTTAATCCAAGATTATGTTTTAAATGTCCAATCTTTCAATATATCTTGATTTTAATAGTCCAACTATTTAATCAATAATTAAGGTACTAATAATTATAATGATTACAATAGTCTAACTATTTAATCAACTATAATTCAATAGATTAAAATCAATTATATTGATTACTATAATCCAATTATAAAATCAACTATAATTGAATAGTTTGAATATATAGTCCAACTATTTAATAAAACAACGATTTAAATATTAGTCTAACTGACATTTAAATCATAACGACGAATGATATTTGATTGAGCGCTTATGGCAAGTAATTGAACGAGTATTGCAAATTCAATTCTTGCCTCCCACTATTTTTCGGCGAGCCTCTAACCCTCTGTCGAGTACTCGGGAAACCGCGTTTCGTAGTGGGCTAGGATCCCGTTAAATATCACACAATCTTGACTTTGGCCAACAAATTGTATGATAATTAACTAGGTAGATCTCTAAGATCAATTGTATCCAATCCAATTCCTAGGTCCAGTAAGTGGACATCCAAGTCCGAAACATATATCCCATATATGCCTATATATCCAATATATAGCCTAACCTTTTTCCTCTGAATCAACTAAGACTTGGCTTTGGCACAACAAGCTTAATGATCCCAGTCAAGCGCGACCCATTGACCATGGAAAGCTTCATAATCAATGTCGATGGACAAGAAGTGGTCTTGACTTTGGCCAACAAACCACAACTTGGACAAGACACCAATATAGAACAAAACTCTCGTGATTCAAACACATCTTCGACGGAAAGGGCTTGACTTTGGCCAACAACCCAATGCCAATCTCGGATCTTGAGTAAGAATCACTCAATGGAAGGAAAAACGCATGATATTTGATGAGGGTTTTTCACGTGCAAATTGGCTACCAATTTATTATCTTTGTTAAGTCTCATCATCATACACCCTTAAACATGCATTCTAAATACATAATAAAGCGCATATGAAAATAAACAATAATGATATGCGGATGGATACTTAACACATTGATCCTAGATCAAATCTCTCTTTAACTCTCATGCTAGCACTTGTATCACTTCTACCCGTTACACTACACTTATAAAGAAACCTCATATACATTGAGGGGAATAGGTGAGAAGAGAATACAAATAGAATAGAGGTGATAAGGCTGGACACGCAGGTCCAATTTAATAAATCAAATTTATTACAATAATTTCCAAAATTGCCCCCACCCGACTAATATTCATCCGATATACACTATTCATTCATCACAACCAAGTATTCACACAAGCATGTTATCAATCAATCTAATCAAATTAATTAATCTTATAATTAGTGATCATCCAATGTTCAAACAACGATTTGATTTTGATCGAGTCAAACTCGTTAAGCGAATAAGTACTCAAAGTACGAATTCTCGAATTAAATTAAACTACGTCATTAAATCCAATTTAATATGCATTCAATTCTAATTCGTTATTTAATTCCAAATTAAATATTACACTTTAATAATAAACCTTTTAGACTTAAATTCCAAATTTAAACGCAACGCGTCTCAAAGACCGATTAACGTCCAACGTCAATTCAATTAAAGTTCAATGGGATTTTAATTGATTTCTTAAGGCGTGGACTTTTGGTCAACTCGGGTCAAACCGAATAACCAAAATCCAATCCGGGATTTACCCCATAAGCCCATAAATCAATCTTGGCCCATTAGGCCCAATTAAACTTTAAAGGTTCATTAAGTCGCATTTGGGCTTTATGGAAGCGATTTTGGGCCCAATTGGATCCAATCCAATTTGCCTAAACCCAACTTTGTACAACACAGCCCAACAAGCCCAATGACAACTTTAAAAGCCCAAATCCAATTTTAAGGCCCAATTAATTAAATACAAAAATCCAATTTCACATTCAATTAACCTAAAGTGTATTACATGATTAATTACCCAAATTAACATTTTTAAAACATTAATTTATATAATTAATCATGCACAATTTCATTATCACATGTCCAACACATTTAATGAAAAATCAAACTCATTTTCATGCTTCAAAGTCTCGACAATTTGGGGATTTTATGTCCGATTCAAATTCAATCCAATCAATTACACAATCGACATTAAATCATATACCCAAATGATTTCCAATTCATCTAATGAACAAAAAATCAAAATTCCAAGACAATAAGGGCTTATTCCATTCGGCCACCATAAGCAAATTGGGGAAAATTGTTCCAAACTAATTTTCAACAAATTGATCCAATCAATCCTCAATTAAACATACTTTAAGCATTCTAAATCATCCAATTTCATCAAACATGCTCAAAATCAAGTTTACCCAATTTATCATTTTCGGCCAACATTAACATTTGGGGATAAATTTTTCAAACATTAATTCATGAAATTGATCCAATCAATATTCAATTCAACCACATTTAAGCATACTTAATCATCCAATTTCATAAAATCATGCTCAAATTCAAAATACCCAATTTTAAGCCCTAAAATTTCATGCTTGAACCTAGGTTCTTGATGCCATTGTTGGTTTTATTCTAGGTCCCAAGATCATCAAACAAGCATGAATAATAAGTGTGAATACATCAAAGGAGATAGCGGAATACTCACATCGATCGGTTGTGACGATTTGAAGAAGAATAAAATGATATTGCCCTTCAAAGTGGCGCCAATAGCAGTGCAGATTTTTCTGTCCAAAAAATCCGATTTGCTTCATGAATTTGAGCCTCGAACTTGCGTCAAACAATTCCCGGCTCGTGGGTGAGTTTCCCTAACACCTTCGTATGCCTCTTAGGAGTGTGCTAGCACTTGGATTTTGCCACAAAACCTTCAAAAATAGATCATCATTTTCGGCCAACCTAGGGCAGTTCACTGACTTGGGCGTGAACTTGAGAGTGGTAGAGAGAGATGAATGAGAGATTAGAGATTAGGTTAAAGTGTAAAAACATTTCACTTTATATCATTTTAAAAAATAATGAAATGTTTTACCATTTATTTTCTTTTCCAAAAAGAAATAAAACAAATGTAATAACCTTTATTTAATCCTTTTACCCTTGGTAAAAGGTGAAAAGGAAAAGCCTTTGACTTTTCAAAAAGTTAAAAGTCTTTTCCCCCCAAAATTTCCCTCCAAATCTTAAAGGTCAAAGTCAAAAGTCAAAGTTACTTTTCCAAAAAGTGATTTGACTTTTATGACTTGTGATGTGATTTACGATGCGACTTGCGGCACGTGATTCAAAATCGACGTAACTTTGCAAACACATTCCGAGCTCGTTTTCGATAATTCTAAATTAACGATTTTTCTCGATGCCTCGTTAATAAATCCAATTTACTAATAACGTCGCTCGAGAATTAATTCTAAATTAATTCAAGTGCCCGAATTAAAATCTAATTTTAATTCCTAATCGAAATCCAATTTCGTTTAATATATCGAATATATTATTTATCGATTAATTCCAAAATAATCGTTCTCTCTCTTTAAATTGATATTTTATCCTAGATAAAATATCTCCGCAATTAATCCCAGATTGATTTTCTCTCTCTCTCAAATTATCCCATATAATATATAATGCGAGTCATACGTCATCGGTGTATCATTGAGAAGTGACCCATTAGATCTCCGGATATTTTGCAGTAAATTCGGTCGTCGGACTATCCGAACACGTAAGTACCAAGTATTACGTTTTATCAATTTACAAGACAATGTTGGCCTCTAGCAAAGCGCCATGCCTACCCAATTCTCCGAAAATATCCTTACAGGAATATGTGATCTATATCAGGCGTAGTATACGTAGTATTGCGTATTTTGATCCAGTATCGGATGATCACGTGCTAGGCCTGGGGCTGGATATGTGTCTGCCCCGTACGAAGCACATGTCGGATGTCTGGTAACTAGTCTCTATAATCGGATATACATGACCGAGTCATAATATCCTGATAGCCGCGCAGCATATAAGAGCACTACTACCGTATCCTACGTGACCATCATCTCCATATGACTGGAGTGACACTTCCGTCTTGACATCACACCCAATACACTACGATTCTCATATACCCAGCATTGGCGTACACAGAACCTGTTAAAGCCCTGGACGACCTCAACTAAAGTATATTGATTGTCGCAAGTATTAGCGGTGTAAGTCTCAGGTTAAGACCAAATACACCTACCCTGATTGCAGACTCCCACAGACACAAAATCATACTACCAATGGGATTCTGCGGTGGTCTAATCCAGAGCGAAGCTGTTTCCCGTACCATCGGTGAAACACAACCTCCTATTACACTTGCCTGAGTATCCTATACCCAGATATACGAGAACTATGCCGTTATGTCTCACATAACACACACAAGTGTAATAATAGTCTTTTACGCATCTATCGATGTCCAATCTCGACAATGCTCTGACTAGGGATGTTTAATGATTTATCCTTCGTTGATTGATACTGTCTCATATCATTCTCAATCTAGGAACAAATCATAAGGACCTCCTATCATTTATATATCTAAGGTGATCTAATCACAAATGATAAGAGTGCAATCTCCTTTGTCACATAGTTAATTTGTACAACACACACTATGATCTGTACAAATAGTGACGCTATGGGTCATAACTGTCCAACAATAAAGACATAAATAATATAGAAACACAGTGAAATATTTACAAAAATATTTTTCCGTAAAATAACGTAAAACGTATTTCCGACTGAACCGACCAACCAATGCATATGGGGACTACCCAGGTCAGCCCCAATAGCACTAGGAAAGTTCATGGGCTGCCCGAATAATGAACAACTCACTGTTTCGACTGTCGTTATCAAGTAACGCCGCTTTTCACCGTTTTCGAATATTTTCACTCTAAAATAATTTTCGGTGATTATTTTTCTTGGATAATTAAAATAAACCAATTTATTCTAATTACTCAATAAAAAAAATTGAATTTTTAATCCAAAAATTAGATTTATCACTAATTATCGTGAGACCCCAATACTTTATATTTTGATCATTTTAGTCCTAATTTGTCAAATAAAAACATAAGTGATTTCAAATCACTACCAAAATGATATATACATATCATATACATCAAAATATAACTCACAACAAAATCCCATAAAAATCCAAAATTATCGAATGTGCCCAACATTTCCAATTTTGTGCAATTTGGTCCAAATTTGTTCAAAACAACTTTGAGTGATTTCTAATCAACACCAAATTAAATGTACATCATATAAACACCATTATACAGCACATATACGAAAAGTCCCAATTATGATTTAGGTTAAAAACCCTAATATCGTAAATTAGTCCAATTAATAAAATTAACCAAAAGTAATCAAATCCAATACTTTAATTTAATCTCTACAACACAAAAACAAGTCTTACCACTTTGAAAAAAACTCAAGAATAATTGTAGGTCATCAATGAATGGCCTAACAACTCTAGAATAGCAACAAGATCATCAAATGATCAAAAGAAAGCTTATACACCATTTATAACCTTACTTTATTAAACATACATGCATACATCTTTCTTTCATACTTCCAACCATCAAAACACAAACATAAGAGAGTAGGAAAACTTAAGAACTACACATGTTGTAGCCAAGAATAAAAGGAACAAGTTTTCTTCTAATAGAAAGTTGGAAAAACTTACTTCAATACAAGCTTTCTTGATTTTTCTTCTTGGTTTATTTTCTTTTTCTCTCAACACTTTTGTTTTAGTTTTTGGAGGCTTGAACTTGTGAAGCAAAAAGAAAAACTAAACCTTTAAATACTAGGTCAAGGTGGCCGAATTTGGTGTATAAAATAAACTAGATATTTTGTTAATTTTTCAAACAAATATCTAACAAGCCAAATGCCATTTGACTTCCTTTTCTTTAATATAAATTCAATAATTTACACTAAGTAATCATTTCCTAACTTTATCATAATGGTAGATATTTATATTTTAATTACTTTAATTATTTAATAATTAAATAACTATTTAAATAGAAATATACAAATATATGTATTATATTTACTTTAAATAATCTGAATACATATATTAATGATATATGTCAAATATCAGAATTTGACATTTAATTAATTATATTTAATAAATCAAGTATTAAATACAAATACACATTAATTAAAAAATGACCAAAAGTCCATTATGCATGTATCTTTCGTTTAACCATTAAACGATTTATAAATAATCAGTATTATTCATAAAAGTTGCCCTAGTGCTCTGCGACTATATTTCATTAGTGAGACTCTAAGTTTAGGCATATCTATCACGAAATCTAATTTTGTGTCCATAATTTACCACCCCTAAATTATGATGACCACGGATAAACTCGTTGAACTATACATGTCGAGGTCATCACATACGTATAATCCCTTCGTCACATGTATTCAGATTATTCCAGAGATATAGATATTAACGTCAAATCTCTATAGGTATAATCTCGTCTATGTTTCTATTAGCAATCTTATAGTAACACTTATAACTTACTTCTACAATATACCACGGATTCATCCCTTAATGAATACATATGCCCTATACACAGGACTTATGGATCCTATCTTGATACATACAGGATATCATGGGCATGAGTAGACACCCAACAACAGACGGAGGTCTGATCTTAATAGATCGGTGCATGACTGCCATCTAAGTATGGAGGATAACTCATATATCCACAGTGGTATCTCAAGTCAAAGAATCACTATGCTACTCAACCCGAGAAGATTCCAATTGGCGTTGGAGTACCATTTATTAGGTAATCTTCGATGAGTCATTTAGTGTTTATCAAATAAACACCTACATGTCTATACGAGTCTCCCAAGACTCATGGTTCATTGGGATAACCCATCAGACCAAGTTCGATATACAATATGTATTGGTCTCAGCAGATTTTTACTAACCGACCTGTGTCAGTAAATCTTGACCAGAAACTTAATTTGATAATATATTTCTAGTATTACACTTTCCAATGTCAATTACAAGCTACATTCTAATGGCGCATTACGTTATATATATATATTATATATAATGAATTACATCGAATATATATAATAAAAGACAAGAGGTGCAACCATAAATAAGTAATATTATTGAAAAATATATTGCTCGTATTCATAATCAGACATAAATACGATCTACATTGGCGCTCCGAGCACCAACCCTAACACATTTCCACCAAGCTTAGTTCTTTACACTTGACATGAGAGAGAAACAATGGAAGGAGGAATGGTAAGTCTTGGGTAGGGTTAGCAATGGGTCGGGCCGGGCTTTGGCCAAGCCTTTGCCATGGCCGTTAAAATATTTAAAACCCAAGCCATCGAAAGCCATGTCCGTTTATGAGAGGATCAAGCCATTGCTTGATATGAGGCAGGGCCCGGGCTAAACTCAGCTCTAAGTTTTTAAAAATTATTGATTAATATTTATATTTAAAAAAAAAACAAATTGACATAACCTCACTATAAAATGAATTTTTTAAAAGTTTACACCATGTAAAATACATTATAAGTTCTAATTATTAAAAAAAAATTAAGAAAGTAACAAGTAATATTAATACAACTTGAACAAGATTAAAAAAATATAAACATAAAACACTACAATAGTACATTAAACAATACTAATAATAAATAATTTTAAACTGCAAATATATAATTTTATAAACATATATAATTTTTTAAATTGTATTTAATAAAAGACCGGGTCAAGACTTTTATTTTAAAAGCCTTTATCTGTCCCTTTAACTAAAGGGCCTTATTATTTATGGCCCTAGCCCCGCCCAATAAAAAATTATCGGGCCTACGGGACCAGGCCGGGTTGGGCCTAATTGCCAACCCTAGTCTTGGGCGTGGATTTTGGGTGAAGGAATAGGAAAGAGACAAAATATTTTAAGCCACAAGTTGGCTAGTTTTTACTCATTAAAATAATATAAATGATCACTCACATGTTGAATTACTACTAAATCTCATAACAATAATGTAGCTCGGAATTAAAGCCTAAAATTAACTTTGTTACTCATGTAATTGGGGAAAGTGGTTAACATGGAAGTTATAGCCGTATGGCTAAGCTTTCCAACACCACTGAAATAATTGAAAATAGATATCTGTAGCTCGCCAAAATACTGAAGGGTGTTCGTGAAAGCTGTCTAAAATTTATGTTGAGACGGAAAATTATCTCGAGCCTCCGATAAGAGGTACGCATATTTTAATACCATTAATACGTGATTAAATGTGTAATAATACTTTATTCATGCATAAAGAATGTTCGTGATAAATAAGTCATGATAGCTGGGGTGTTACATGAAGCACCACTTTACATAAACTTGTAAGTTTGTGATAGTGTTATATTGTGACTGTATGATACATGTTGTGTGAATTTTTGGTTTCAATTCAATCTAAGGTTAATCCTTTAAAAAGACATTACAGTCTTTTATATGAGTTTAGCTCTAATTTTGGTTATATTCATAAGATAAAATTGTCTAATTATTTATTATATTGATCATAATAGGTTGGTTATATAACTGGAGGCATAACAGTGAAATGTGATGTAACATCCCAGATTTTCGGGATTGTTATAGAAGATTCCTGGACGAATGTTTTAGTCTCGGAGCATGATGATAATAAAGAATAAGATTTTAAGTGATGTTATAAGAGTTGGAATATTATATTATGAATTTATGATGCGTCGGAAAACGTGAAGGATCAAAAGTCAGTTACGCGATTTTCGTAAAACGCGTAAAGTTTGCGGTTTTGGTCACAAATAGAGAAAACGAACTCCGATCGAGTGGATTCTTGAACTATCAGACTTTTTTTTCCGAGACGGATAACTTTCGTGTGGAACACTTTTCACGAATCGCATTAGAAGGGCTCCGAAATTATGATATTCAAGAAGGTTCCATAATATTGGGTTGATTTGTAATTTTCGCAGGGGCTTATTTGTTATTTTCCAGGCAGTATTTAAAGCCTTAAAGTTTTAGTAAATTGTAAATTGATCAAACATTCTCCATCTCCCTCACCCGCACCCTCACGCCCTTTGGAGAAGAAGAGATCGCCGACAACAGCTCTGGCCACCTCAGACCGATGCACCGGTGCCGATCAGACCGCCGACCTCGACGCACACTTGGGTGGCCGACGGCGACGCTACTGATGCCGGCATCAGCAATGGGTTGGTCAGATCCGGCTCATCGGTTCATTTCACGGCCCGAGCCACCTACCAAATCGAAGCCCTCGACGAGTACTACGAGTGTACGGGGTTGATTTTACCGAACAACGGCCAAGCACACGAAACGAGGAAGAAATCATTGGTGAATAGTAAACCCATGTTGAATAGTAGCTCGGATCAGAATTCTGTCGACACTAGCGCGTTCGCATTGCCGTTGGGAGTCCGAATATGGCCTCGGATTTCGGTACGACTTTCCGTTTAGAATTTGATATTTCAAAGTGTATCGATTTGTATTCGGATGTTTCTGATAGTTTTGTAGTGTAACATATTTTCATGAGATGAATTGGATATGTTTTAATATGTTAAAACGATAAATGTGGTAGAATCCGGGAAGAATCGGATGAGATATGATCGATCCGGTAGAATTAGCGAGTTTCCGGTAAAATAGTGTTTCTCACGCGAATGAGCGTAGTTGATCGTAAATATAGTTATAATGTAAATATGATATTACGAGGGTAATTAGGTAATTTTGGGTTAGTCCGGAGGGTTCAAGACCCCTCCGTAGCGTTTGCGGAAACTTTTCTACAGGTTTTGCCATAAACGCGTAAAGTGAGAATATGACTCATCTAGCTAGTTTAGAATAGTATGTAAGCATGTATTAGAGTAATGAAGTTTAAATCGTAGTACTAGAGATGATTCGGGTATTCCGGGGAAACCCGTAGTTGTTTTAGATGAGTTGAAAGTCCCGCAAATAGCGGTTCTGACAGATGTTGTGATTTGTTTTGGCAGATCGGACCGGGATTATGAGTGTCTGCCTAGCCAGGTAACTAACTCATGCTTCTAATACTTAAAGATTTAGTAGCGTCCGGAATTAATTATGTACTAGAATTGTGTATAGTATATGCATGAAACAGTATATATTTATATATAAGATGAGTGTGGAAGAAAGAAATATGTGTAACTAGATACACATATATATAAGAATAAGCGATTATGAGCAAAGGTATAAGTAAGAAATGAGTATGAGCATATAAAAGTATAGAGACACACATGTAAGTATATTTAGATGAGAACGCATAAATAAAGTCATAAATATAATTTAATAAGACTTGGGTATGAGGATGTAGAAACTACACCCTAGGGAATGGGATTACAGTTATAATGAGATAATCATATATAAATTAGTGATATGAATGAAAGTCTGTATTTTATGCATTGTATACGAATATTAGCATGCATGAGTAAATAAAAAAACTAGTGAGTACTGATACATGTATATAAGATGGTAGAAAGTATAAATGAGTAGGATATGCATGGCATGAGAATATATAAAAGATTATGATTTGAGATTTCTGAGCACAAGTTGATAGTTAGAAAATGGCAAAGCAGTTTAAGATCTAAGACATTGGAACTCATATATGCTTGATGTCTGATATAGTAATAGAGCTTCGAATTTATGTGTATGAATATAATTGTGCAATATATCGACTTTGAGCCACCAGTAAGGTAAGTTATAAAGGTAAGTTAAGTTGTTATGGTTGAATGTGTGCATATATAGATAAATATAGATATGTATGAATGTAAGATAAATTTAGCATGTTTAGTTTGAACAAACATTCTGTTGATATTTGAGCATATAGTTAGTAAGATCGTTATAGAGAAAATCATGGCTAGAGTAGAGAGAAGCATGAGATATGCATATATGCAAGTGCATGTGTGTGTCTGTTTTAGGTTTTCAACGGTTGAGCATACAACAACAATGTTTTTCAACAATTTCAAATGTTTTAAAGAAAGATTTCAAATGCTTTTGAAAAGAATCGTATTTCAGAAAATGTTTCCTTATACAGTTTGAGTTACAAATTATGGTTTTATGGTTTTCGGGGCATGAGGTAAAAACTCATCCCAGTATGTAACTTGAGATACAGTTCGAAATTACGGATAATTTGGAATGACGGATATAGACACATGTGCACATGTGGAGGACTGAGGGACGCTCTCAGATCCTCGAGCAAGACTAGGGGCTATAGGGTCCCGAAATCCTGATTTTTCAGAGATGCCCAGTTGAGTTATGGTCTTGGGCATTGAGTACACCCAGTTGAGTTATGGTTCTGGGTGTAGAGAGACGTCCAGTTGAGTTATGGTCCTGACGTAGAGCAGTTTTCAGATTTCCAGTACACAGTTTTCAGATTTTCAGTGTTTAGATTTCAGAAACCAGATTCTAGAATCAGTTTTCAGATCTCAGCTTTCAGATACAGTTTTCAGAAAAAGCCTTTTAGAAAAGAGTTTTCAAAAAGAAACTTTCAGATAAAGAATTCAGAAAGAGTTTTCCGAAAACATCATTTCAGAAAAGATTTCAAATGTATCTTATGAAAGCGTTTGCATGTTAAGTAGAGTGTGGTTTACAAGTTACATATTTAAATCATATGTTTTAGTTATCATTTAAAAGCATTTAGTTGACATTAATATTTGTGACATGACTGCATCCGCATGCACATATGGTTAATCTTGTGTGGAACACATTCATATAGAAGTATCACGTTGTAAATACGCGTGCATAATAGCATGACCTTATTTGAATGAATACGTATTAATGGTGATTGTATGAGTTGCTTACTTACTTAGAAAGAACATACTGTAAGAATGCTAGTTTTGATGAAATGGTAACTCATGCATGTAACCATGGGTAGTGGATTTGATAGTTAACAGAAATAAGATGTAGATATCCGATTTGATGATATTTCAAGATAATGGAAGAGAGAAAGTTATGATAAATACTTGAACCTTATTAGTAACAAGTATAGAGAGTATGCAGAATTTAGTGTTATGCACCAGTAGTATGATGGAACTTCTCGTGTGTGGTGATATAGGAATATATATATTACACACATATGCAATATAGAAGTTTGATAGTGTAATAGAAAACAGAAGTTGGCAGGTGTTGATCAGTTAAGGTACAGTACAAGTGTCAGGTTTGTGAAATGAATAAGGAATAGATATTTAATTAAAACTTTATAACCATTTGCATGATTACTTACTGAGTCATTATGACTCACATTCCAATAGTTTGTAGTTTTACAGGTCAGTAGCTGTCATATAGAACCAGCAGATGTTCGGTGAAAATTTTGAAGACGGTGGATCGCCTCAATTGCAGTCGAGGAAGTCATTGAGTCCTGGGTCGAGTTGGGTCATCACGACTACTTGTTTTGTATTTGTATTTGCATTAGCATTTGTATCTCAGTTGTATAAGTAATGAAATAGAATTGTTTAGTTTTGAGTTGTGGTCGGAGGCCAAGCATTTACTTTTGCTTGTTGAGTTCAGGACTAAGCCTTGATGATATTTGCTTTTATGTTGAGTATGTGAGCATGTTATCTCATGGTGCTGGTTATAAGCCAGGTTGCATGATGTTACGAATACATCATGCTGAAATTTCGTTAGAATAAGAGGCTTATAGAGGTAGGGTTAGCCTGTCTCCTACCGGTAGCACAAATCATTTTTTTCGTTTTAAGGGCATTATGGTATTCTCTCAATCAACTAACAGTCAACTCCAAAATTAACAGACTGTAGGGAGGTATTTTTTAATAAATCGATCTTCGCTATCTAATTGCAAATAGATCAAACCTTAGGGGAGGAAACTGAAAATTACTCTGCAATACAATTTTATTATGGTGGGTAGGGATAGCAAAAAAACTCGGGACTAGTTCAAATTATGTCTGAATGTAAAATTTTATTTTTCTGGTCCGAGCATGACTTGGGCTAAAAATTCGAATCTGACTGGGGCCCTTTTTTATAAAAGGAAAATGTTTAATTACATAAATTAATTTGTATTGCTAAATATATATATATCTAAATTTTAATGTAGGATTTAAAAAATCATTAAAACATTGACTTTCTTATTATTATTTTTTAAAATTTTGAAGTAGTAAAAAAATTCAAAATTTTAAATTATTATTTTCAAAAAGCTTTGTACATGCTTGTTGCCACTCTTAATGGTTGGGGTCACTTAAATTTGTAATTTAAATATACTTGTTATTAAGGGAAAATAACACTCAACTATTTTATAAATTGTATAATGACACTTTATTTGAGTTGATATAATTTTAAAAATACAAACTTTAATCCTTTTATTTTCTGAAACTACAAGCTTTAGTCCCAAACATTAAATATTTTTTTGATAACTGAGTCACTTTTCATCAAATTTTGAAACAAATTTTTACTATCATTAGATTATTTCTAGGTGTTTTAGTCATTTAATACCAATCGGATGGAAAATGACTCAAAATCAAGAGAAAATTTTTAACGGCATGGACTAAAGTTTATATTTCAAAATTATATGGACTAAAATATCATTATGGCAATCTACAAGGTGATTAAATGCCATTTTCCTTTTAATAAATATTATTTTAAAATGAATCTAGATATTTTAACTAACAATTTTGATTTAAATATAGAATTAACATTTAACCATTGATTTAAGTCAATCCAATTGTACATAATAGTAGATGAATTACATAATTAAATGCTAAATTGACTTAAATCAATAGACTAGGTTTTAAAGTATAGATTAATTTAAAATTTTAAGATAAAATGTCCTAACCTTTTCCTAACATATGATAATTAAATCTTTAATTATTTTAAAATCCACTGATTATCTTTTTTAAGGGCTATTTACAATTTAATACCAAATTTTGATAAAATAATAATAAAAAAGTATGAATTTTGAAATAATTATTTTTTACTAAACTAAAGTACCATGTGATTATTAATTCATAATTGACCATTAATTAATCATTAATTGATATAATTGATTTTATTTTTAAAATGTAAAGGACGTTTTGTGAAAAAATAATAAAATATTACTTTATTACAAATTATTAGTAAATTATATAGGTGTGTGTTTGGTAGAGAAATTACTAGATAGTATAAACTAACTTATAAAATATAGAACATATATTATATTATAAATTAGAGTAAAAAAATCATTTCATATTATAATATTATAAGTATTAACACTGTTGGCGGTATTTTCAGGTCTTATGATATTTAAGTAATACAGCAGGGGTAAAAGGTATTCCTTTCTTAATCAAGATCATTAAAACCGACCCGACCACTAAACGCCAACAGTAAGGGACCGGGCACTTTATGATCGGTAACCGACCACTAGGTTCGGATGACCGGGCATTAACAGATCGATAGCAGTATTCTCAGTTCAAAGGGTCATTGAGACCGACCTCATGAAGACTGAGCATATGACGAGATAGGCTCCAAAAGATAAGACATATATTTTTACATATGAGATAAAAAGGTAACATACTTTCATGGGGTAACTTGATAAGTCAGTGTCCTAATAGGATAAAGGAAGTAAAAGTAGTTTCGACTAAGAATCATTATGAGATAAGGAAAGCTATTTCTCTGCTATTATAAATAGGAGGGGAAACCATGCTTGTAAGGAGAGTTAAGGAGAGACATAGAGAACAATAGAGAATTAGATTTGTAAATGCAGAGCTGTTCGATCAAGTGTATTTTAGCAATAAAATACCACCCGTTCCGTGTCCGTAGATGTAGGTTGGATTTAATCCGCCGACCACCACGTTAAATCTCTTTGTTGATTGGTGTATTTACTTATTTTCTGCCAAATTTGCTTTGGTTTCCCATAAACTAAACAAATTCACAGTTGAAGGAGGATTACCTCGGGAGGTAAAAAAAACCTTCTTACCCCCGAGACCAAAATCAACCGTCAACAGCTGGCGCCGTCTGTGGGGAGCACAACAGAAAGCAACTAGCGTGTTAAGATGATGGAAGAAGGTGGAAATCACCGATCGTCAGAGAGTTCAACAGTGGATTGGATGCAGAGGATAGAAGAAAATATGAGGAAAGATATGGAGGAAAATCAAATCCTTCTGAAATCCATGATGCACAAACTGGAGAGGATGGAAGAGACGAATAATGAGAGACTAGAAGTCGGAGCCGCCGCGGAGGAGAAGCGAAATAGCGGAAGGAAAAAGGGTTGCGGATGAGAGCGAAGACAATGAACCTAGGAGGAAGGGTCCCTACGGGATGAGGTCTGTAGTGGTAGAAAAAGATTTACGAATGGAGGATATGTGGGAAGAAGAAGAAGGGAGACGGTCGCCAGACTCTTCCTATGATAGCCCCCGCGACACCAAAAGGGGAGACATAAAGTATGGTGAAACTGAACGGGAAATCTCAAGTCATGAGGTAAACCGCACCTGGGGTGACAGATGCAAAGAAGGCCGCAGGAGGCGGCACGGTAACACAGATGGCAATATAAAATCCTGGTTAAGAAAGGAAATAGCAAGTGGGGAGCAAACCCCAAAACTGATGCAGGAGACGCTCGGGACGACGAGGCTGAATCCCCCCTCATTGAAGAAATAAGGTCGGTAAAGTTTCCAAGACGATTCAACATGCCGTCCATGACGCCCTACAAAGGCCATACAAATCCAAAATTCTATATTGAGAGTTTTATCCTACTGATGGAGGTCCAAGAGTAGTAGGGGATGCCGTTTGCAAAGTATTCCCCCTAACCTTAGGGAGATCAGCCATTCTATGGTTAAGAAGCATAGCCCCAAGGAGCATCGGAAGCTTCGCGCAACTTAGGAAGTCATTTGTTCAGCACTTCAAAGGGGCCTGCATTCCAAATAAGACGATTGGGGAGTTAAGGCTCATGAAGCAGAGGGACGATGAGCCCCTAAAGGCTTTCATCGAGCGGTACCAAAGCATGGTGCTCGAGGTCGGGGGATATGAGTCGCTCGAGGCCTCGGAAAGTTTGAAGGAAGCCTTAAAGGTCGGAAAGCTATGGACCCATTTAAGTATCCAAGATACATCAGATTATGCCACCGCTCTGGGAAAAGCCTGGAAGTTCGTTTCGCTGGAAAACGAAGAGAAAATCTCCCAGAGGCGATAGCTATCAGAGAGAGGATGGGAAGGGCAGAAGCTCCGCGCAGGCCAAACAGGGAGTTCAAAAGGCCACCCCCGAGGCGAAGGGAATTCAAGCCGATACCTCGGGATGACCCAGAAAAGAGAACCTCGGCCCAGGTAAACTATGTTGCTCGGGAAGAGGCATACATTCCTCTGAATAAACTGATGGGGCAGATAGTCATGGAAATCCAGGGAAAATGCCTCTTGATAGAGCCTGACGTAAGAAGATTCCCACCGGACAGGAGAAATAAGATTTCTTATTGCGTGCATCATAATTTGAATGGACATACTAAGGACTGATGCAAAGACTTGTGGGAGCAAAGGAAGACCTGGCGCGGAATGGATACTTGAATAATTATATTGACCATAAAGTTATGGCGGCCAGGTAGAGAGCACATTGCCGACAGGTGATTATCATTACGGGGGGGAAGACATTGGCCGGGGACTCTAATCTGTCGAGAAAAACTATAGTCGGACTCGGGGCCGGAGGTGATTGGAACAGAGCGGTCCTCAGGAATACAAGGCGGTCAGTTAGTACCAAAAATTTTCATGGACGAGGATGCTCGAGGGGTGAGTTTCCCCCATGATGATGCGTTAATAATTAAGGCAACAATCGGCGGTTCAGAGGTAGACAGAATCCTTGTGGATCCTGGAAGTGCAGTGGATATAATCTCCAATGATGCTTTGGACGGTATTGGAGTGGAGTATGCGGCTTTAACCGACGATGGGACTCCCCTATACGGCTTCGGGGGCTCGACAGTCGTTCCATTCGGAAGGATACAATTGGCAATGACAATCAGAACCCATCCCCGGACTTGGACGTTATATGAATTTCACACGGTGGTGGACTACATGAGTAATTACCAGGTCATTGTTGGCCGACCTTTCATGATGAAAATAAGGTTGTAATGTCTTGCTATTACTTAAAGTTAAAGTTCCCCACCCGGAATGGATTGGAATCATGTGCGGAAGTCAGAAGGTGGCTCGGAGCTGTTTCGCCACCCTCTCAAAAGAAACCCTTTGCATCGAGGCGGGTGCCCGGAAAAGGCAAGGGAATGAAGACGGGGAAGAAGCAAGTGAAGATCCGGGTCCTCGGCCAAAGAAAGTTACCCGGCTAGGGGCAGTCAAAGAATTAAAGGTGATGGAACTTTTTGGACCTGGGAAAATGTAAAAATAGGGGGAGACTTATACGAGGTCCTGAAACAGAACCTGCTGAAATGCCTAAATGAGTACCCGGGCATCTTTGCATGGGGGCATGACGATATGCCCGGGATTGATTCGAAGGTCATCAATCACCGCTTGGCATTAAACCCATCACACAAACCGGTCAAGCAAAAAAGAAGAACCTTTAACCAGGAACGGTGCAGGGCAATGGCTGCCGAGGTAGAAAAATTGTTGAAGGCTGGTTTCATCAGAGAAGTGAAATACCCGTAGTGGGTATCGAACGTGGTATTAGTGAAAAAATCCAATGTAAAGTGGATGATGTGCGTAGATTTCACTGACCTCAACAAAGCGTGCCCGAAAGACAGTTTCCCACTACCAAATGTAGATCAGTTGGTGGATTCGAAGGCCTGCCAGGGACTACTAAGCTTTATGGATGCTTTCTCGGGATATAACCAGGTCAAAATGCACCTTGAGGACAAGGAGAAAACGACCTTTGTTACCGATCAGGGGCTTTACTGTTATAAAGTAATGCCCTTCGGATTGAAAAATGTCGGGGCAACCTTTCAAAGGCTGGTGAATAAGATTTTTAAGCCACTTATCGGTACAACAATGCTGGTATATGTAGATGATATGATAACGATGTCTAAGGAGCCAGGGTGTCACGTGGACGATCTAAAGAAAACCTTTGAATTGCTGAGGACGCGTAATTTAAAGCTCAACCCGGAGAAGTGTGCTTTCGGAGTGGCCTCGGGAAAGTTTTTCGGCCATATGGTGAGCTCACGAGGAATAGAAGCAAACCCGCAGAAAATCTAAGCCGTTCTGGACTTAAAATCTCCCAGAACGATAAAAGAAGTGCAAAGCCAGATCGGTAGGGTGGCCGCGCTCAGTCAATTTATTTCCCGAGCAACCGAAAAGTGCCACCCCTTCTTCAAAGTCGTCAAGAAGGCAAAAAAAGAAGTCAACTGGACGCCAGAATGCGAGGAGGCCTTCATGTAGTTAAAACAATATTTGACGCAGCCCCCACTTCTAGCAAAGCCATCCCCAGGTGAGACCTTATACTTGTATTTGGCTGTTTCGGAACATGCAGTAAGTTCGGTATTAGTGTAAGAGGACGATAAAGTTCAAAAGCCAGTATATTATGTTAGTAAAGCTTTATTAGATGCTGAGACCAGATATCCAGCACATGAGATGGTCGCCTTGTCATTAATCACTGATGCTTGGAAGTTACGACCTTACTTCCAGGCCCATCCTATTGGGGTTTATACCGATTACCCCTTAAGGCAGATTCTACAGAAGCCGGAGGTCTCGGGCAGGTTAATGAAATGGTCGGTAGAGTTGAGTGAACACGACATTTCTTACCTCCCAATGGCAGGAGTAAAGGGACAGGCTCTTGCAGACTTTGTTGCTGAATTCACAAAACCCTAAATTTTGACCGTTGGGGAAGACAAATGGGAGATGTCGGTAGACGGATCTCCCAGCCCACAAGGTAATATGGCTGAAATTGTATTGAAAAACGATAAAGGTGAAGAGGTATTCTTCACCTTGAGATTCGCCTTCGAGGCCATAAACAACGAGGTAGAGTATGAGGCAATTTTAGCTAGTTTAAGGCTATGCATGGTGATGGGCGTCCATGACGTAGTTGTAAGAAGCGACTCCCAACTGGTTGTTCAGCAGTTAAAGGGAGAATTCCAAGCCAGGGAGCCGAGTATGATAGCCAATTTGGCTGAGGTAAAAAGGTTGGTAGGAATAATGGGGAACGTGCATTTTGAGCAAGTCGGTCGGAAAATAAATATGAAGCAAACTCTTTGGCGCGGCTCGCATATTCGATAAAGGCGGAAAATCCCAAAATAGCCCATATAATCTGCCTCCGAGAAAAAAGCATGGGAGAGCTCGAGGTGGAAGTTTTGGATAGGGAAGGTGAATCTTCATGGATGCAACCAATTAGGAGATATTTGGAGACTGGGGAGACGCCTGAAGACAATAATGAAGCCAGAAAGCTGAAATTTAAAAGCACCAAGTTTTCCCTGATCGAATGGATGCTATATCGGAGGGGCTATACGGTACCCCTTCTGAGATGTTTAGCAGAAGAGGAAGCTGACTATGTGCTCAGGGAAATTCATACAGGAATCTGTGGGAGTCACGCCGGAGGACAATCAATTGCCTTGAAAGCTTTAAGACAAGGGTTCTACTGGCCGACCATGCATCAGGATGGTATGAGGGTGGCCTGGAAATGTGAAGGATGCCAGAAGAATGCCAATATTCACCACCAGCCTGCAGAACAGTTGACCACCCTGTCCAGCCCTTGACCGTTCGCCCAGTGGGGGCTGGATATCATCGGACCAATGCCGAAAGGGCGAGGGCAAGCGAAATATGCCATTGTTGCCCTAGATTATTTCGCCAAATGGGTGGAAGCCGAACCCCTATCCATAATCACAGAGAGGAAAGCTACGGAGTTCTTGAAGAAGAATATTATCTGCAGGTTCGGAATCCCTCGGGCCATCATCACCGATAACGAAAAATAGTTCGATAGAAAAGGCTTCAGGAAACTCTGTGAAGACCTCCAGATCTCCTTAAGATTCGCCTCACCTTCCCATCTCAACTCTAACGGACAGGTGGAGGCGAAAAACAAGACCATTAAAACCAATCTTAAAGCTCGGCTCGGAGCCTGCAAGAGTTTATGGGTCGAGGAGTTACCAGAAGTTTTGTGGGTGCAACGGACGACCTATAAGGATTCCACAAGGGAAAGTCCATTTTCCTTATCATACGGATGCGAAGCGGTTATCCCAGTAGAGATCGGAGTGGCTACCCACATGGCCATTTTTTTAAGGAAGGGCAGAATGAAGAGCTCATCAGGAGTCATCTCGACCTAATCGAAGAAAAGAGAGAGAAGTCAGCTATAAAGGCATCAATCTATCAGCAAAGAATGGCCCGTTTCTACAACAAAAGAGTTCAGACCCGTATCTTTCTTCCGGGTGACTTAGTGTTGAGAAGGGAGGAAGGCTCATTAGGTGCCAAGTGGGAAGGGCCCTATAAAGTTGTGGAGGTGGTAAGGCTGGGCGTCTATATTTTGGAACAGCTAGACAGCGCACGGCTAAGGAAGCCTTGGAACGTCGAGATATTAAGGAAGTACTTCCAGTAGTCTTTTCTTTATTTCCCTTTAACAACCCGACAAGGGTTATGAGCTCAAATAAAAACCTCTCGAAATGTCCCACAGAGAGTTGTAGAAAAAACAGTATGCCCCCAAATATGAATAAAATTCCCATTTTTCAATTAAGAAGATCTTCACTCGCTTTTTAAATTAGATTTGAAAGACATATACAATATTTCGGGGATATACCCGACGCGAAGGGATTAAACACATGAGGGAGCACGTGAACCTTTCGTGGTAGAGTCGAACTCCCGAAGCTGGAGGATAACTCCCCTATGACCTGCATTTATGAGGAATATTTCGAGATGGTAATCGCGTGGAGGGAGCACCCCCACAAGATAGCCGGCCTACCAGGTTCGGGAAATACGGCTACAGGGAATATGTTCCTGTATATTTATCTGACCAACGAATCTGTGAGAAGCATAGCATGAGGAGGGATTATGCCCTCGTGTAATTTGCTTACTCCAATGTCACCGAACATAAGGAGGAGCATGCCCTTAATGTTTCGGACACTCTTTGATCCTTACTTATTTGGTCATTCGGATCCGTGAGAAGCATAGCATGAGGAGGGATTATGCCCTCGTGGCGTTTGCTTGCTCTAGTGTCACCGAACATAAGGAGGAGCATGCCCTTAATGTTTCGGATACTCTTTGATCCCAACTTATTTGTCATTCGGATCTGTGAGAAACATAGCACGGGGAGGGATTATGCCCTCGTGGTGTTTGCTTGCTCCAGTGTCACCGAACATAAGGAGGAGCATGCCCTTAATGTTTCGGAAACTCTTTGATCCATACTTATTTGGTCATTCGGATCCGTGAGAAGCATAGCACGATGAGGGATTATGCCCTCGTGGCGTTTGCTTGCTCCAGTTTCACCGAACATAAGGAGGAGCTTGCCCTTAATGTTTCGGACACTCTTTGATCCCTACTAATTTGGTCATTCGGATCCGTGAGAAGCATAGCACGATGAGGGATTATGCCCTCGTGGCTTGTGCTTGCTCCAATGTCACTGAACATAAGGAGGAGCATGCCCTTAATGTTTCGGACACTCTTTAGTCCATACTTATTTGGTCATTCAGATCCGTGAGAAGCATAGCACGAGGAGGGATTATGACCTCGTGGCGTGTGCTTGCTCCAGTGTCACCAAACATAAGGAGGAGCATGCCCTTAATGTTTTGGACACCCTTTGATCCCTACCTAGTTGGTCATTCGGATCTGTGAGAAACATAGCACGATGAGGGATCGTACCCTCGTGGCGTGTGCCTACTCCAGCATTGTAAGGAAGAGCCCTCAAACAAAACGCAGGCTCCATAGTGACTTGACGTATAAAGGAATGTACCCTTACCATTCTAAACGCTCTTTGATCCGAATCTTGGTTCGTCGGGATTCTGAATTGAAAGATTCAGAATTGTGTTTTGGAGACGTTGGACATGACGCTGTTTTGAGATATCCATACTACTTGCAAAATATTTTGGTTCGAGATAAGTGCTAAGTCACTCCCCACCTTTTGATTTTATTTTCCAAAGTTTTGTTTTTTTTTTGGACGGGCAAGGGAATGCCAATGCCAAGTCCGATAGGGCTTCAAAGGTTGATTCACTTCCCTTTTTAATAAAGTCCCAAAGATTATTCGGCTAGGGGCTGGATTAGTTATGCCGAGGCAACTTGGCTAATCGGCTAGGGGCTAGATTCGTTCCACTGAGGCCACTCAGTTAGTCGGCTCGGGGCTGGATTCATTCCACCGAGGCCATTGGTTATTTCGGCTCAGGGCTGAATCGATTCCGCCAAGGCCATTATATCTTCTCTCAGCTCGGGGTCGGTTACGTCCCACCGAGTCTATCTTTTTAGACTGGGGACGTAATATTCCCCCAGAGCCAAGTGTTTCTCCCAGCTCGGGGTCGGGTTACGTCCCGCCAAGTCTGTCTTTTCGGACTAGGGACGTAACATTCCCCCAAGCCAAGTGTTTCTCCTAGCTCGGAGTCGGGTTTTATCCCACTACATAAATTCAAATTGCGGCTCGGGTTGTCCCCTCACGGCCAGGCCTCGAGTGATTGTTTACGGAAAAGCAATCAGAACAAATTACGAAAGACTAAAAGAGAGAAATAGAAACACATAAAAATATTTACATAAATATGATCGTGAAAAAGTTATTACAGGAAAAAAAAAAAGCTCGTTCAGGATTACACGAGGCCCCAATCGAGTTACCCCCTATAGATCAGCCCGCACAGGGGTAATTGCTTCTTCCTCGACAGACTCGGGTGGCAAATGGCTTGGCTCGGCCTTGGGAGGAGGGACAGTGGCTTCCACATCGACGACCTGAGAGGCCCTGACAATTATGGCTTCAGGGGCTGGAGCAGAAGCCTCTGGTCGGTTCTCTTCGGGAACATGAGTCTCAGGTCGGTCCTCTTCAGGAGCTGGGGTACTGGGGACGATCGAGACAGGGTCGGGATCTATCACCTCTTTGGGAGGAGGGGTAGCCACCTTTGAAACTCCTCATCTGAGATTTCCCCTTTACAGAAGCGGATAGACGCATGAATAGGCCCCATATCCAGGTCGGGCAATACCACCGGGATAATCTCGGCGCAGTCCCTGACCCCCTCGAGTCTGATTGCATCCCTCTCGACCTCCAACTCCGCTCTGTCTCTCTTAAGCTCATCACGGACCTGTGCTAGCTCTTCATCCTTTGCCCTAATTGGATTCGATGCTGCACACTTCCACCTTTAAGATTCGGTTGTCGACCTGGGCGGCCTCCAATTCCTTTTTAGCAGCCTCAGTATTTTTCCTCTCCAGAGAGGTGACGGCCCGAGAGCTTTATTTATTGTCTGGGCCTCGACTGCACCCAGCTTCAGATTTTTTATAGCCTCATCTTTATTAGCATGTTGGACAGTTATGACCCATAGCGTCACTATTATACAGATCATAGTGTTGTTGTACAAATTAACTATGTAACAAAGGAGATTGCACTCCTATCATTTGTGATTAGATCACCTTAGATATATAAATGATGGAAGGTCCTTATGATTTGTTCCTAGATTGAGAATGATATGAGACAGTATCAATCAACGAAGGATAAATCATTAAACATCCCTAGTCAGAGCATTGTCGAGATTGGACATCGATAGATGCGTAAAAGACTAGTATTACACTTGTGCGTGTTATGTGAGATATAACGGTATAGTTCTCGTATATCTGGGTATATGATACTCAGAAGTGTAATAGGAGGTTGTGTTTCACCGATGGTACGGGAAACAGCTTCGCTCTGGATTAGACCACCGCAGAATCCCATTGGTAGTATGACCTTGTGTCTATGGGAGTCTGCAATCAGGGTAGGTGTATTTGGTCTTAACCTGAGACTTGCACCGCTAATACTTGCGACAATCAATGTACTTTAGTTGAGGTCGTCCAGGGCTTTAACAGGTTCTGTGTACGCCGATGCTGGGTATATTGAGAATCGTAGTGTATTGGGTGTGATGTCAAGACGGAAGTGTCACTCCAGTCATATGGAGAAGATGGTCACGTAGGATACGGTATTAGTGCTCTTATATGCTGCGCGGCTATCGGGATATTATGACTCGGTCATGTATATCCGATTATAGAGACTAGTTACCAGACATCCGACATGTGCTTCGTACGGGGCAGACACATATCCAGCCCCAGGCCTAGCACGTGATCATCCGATACTGGATCGAAATACGCAATACTACGTATACTACGCCTGATATAGATCACATATTCCTGTAAGGATATTTCCGGAGAATTGGGTAGGCATGGCGCTTTGCTAGAGGCCAACCTTGTCTTGTAAATTGGTAAAACGTAATACTTGGTACTTACGTGTTCGGATAGTCCGACGACCGAATTTACTGCCAACATATCCGGAGATCTCATGGGTCGCTTCCCAATGATACACCGATGACGTATGACTCGCATTATATATTAATCTGGGATTAATTTGAAGAGAGAGAAAATTAATCTGGGATTAATTAAGGAGAGAAATTATCTGGGATAATTTTATATGATAAATATCAATTTAAAGAGAGAGAACGATTAATTTGGAATTAATCGATAAATAATATATTCGATATATTAAACGAAATTGGATTTCGATTAGGAATTAAAATTAGATTTTAATTCGGGCACTTGAATTAATTTAGAATTAATTCTCGAGCGACGTGATTAGTAAATTGGATTTATTAACGAGGCATCGAGAAAATCGTTAATTTAGAATTATCGAAAACGAGCTCGAAATGTGTTTGCGAAGTTACGTCGATTTTGAATCACGTGCCGCAAGTCGCATCGCAAATCACATCGCAAGTCATAAAAGTCAAAACGTTTTTTGGAAAAGTAACTTTGACTCTTTGACTTTGACCTTTGAGATTTGGAGGGAAAATTTTGGGGGGAAAAGTTTTGACTTTTTGGAAAAGTGAAATGCTTTTCCTTTTCACTTTTACCAAGGGTAAAATGATTTAATAAACATTATTACATTTGTTTTTATTTCTTTTTGAAAAGAAAATAATGGTAAAACATTTTAGTAATTTTGGAAATTATATAATGAAATGTTTTACACTTTTCCCTTAACCTAAAACAACTCTCTCTCTCTCCCATCTCCTTCACTCTCTTTCACGCCCATGAGGCATGTGGTTCACTGTTTTTTCTGTCAAAACGTGAATGAGGGAAGCCCTTATTGTGGATTTTGTGGCAAGATCCAAGTGCTAGCACACATCTAAGAGGCATACGAAGGTGTTAGGGAAACCCACCCACGAGCCGGGAATCAAACGACAAGATTCGAAGCTCAAATTGGTGACTCAAAACTGAAACAGTGGGCGGAAAAATATGCACTGTTTGGGCGCACCTTGGAGGGCTTAAAATGGTTTTGTTTGTCTTCAAATCGTCTCAACCGATCAATGTAAGTATTCCGCAACTTCTTTGATATGTATTTCTCACATCTTCATGCTTGTTTGATGATCTTGGGACCTAGAATAAAACCAACAATGGCATCAAGAGCCTAGGTTCAAGCATGAAAGTTTAGGGCTTAAAATTTGGGTATTTTGTATTTGAGCATGATTTGAATAAATTGGATGTTTAAGTATGCTTAATACATGTTTAATTGAATATTGATTAGATCAATTTCATGAATAAATGTTTGAAACATTTTTCCCAAATATTAAAATTGGCCTAAAATGATAAATTGGGTATTTTGAATTTGAGCATGATTTTATGAAATTGGATGATTAAGTATGCTTAAATATGGTTGAATTGAAGATTGATTGGATCAATTTCATGAAAATGTGATTGGATCATTTTTCCCCAATTTGCTTATGGTGGCCGAATTTGATAAGTCCTAATTGTCTTGGAATTTTGATTTTTTGTTCATTAGATGAATTGGAAATCATTTGGGTATATGATTTAATGTCGATTGTGTAATTGATTGGATTGAATTTGAATCGGACATAAAATCCCCAAATTGCCAAGACTTTGAAGCATGAAAATGGGTTTGATTTTTCATTAAATGTGTGGGCATGTGATAATGAAATTGTGCATGATTAATTGTAAAAATTAATGTTTTAGAAATGTTAATTTGGGTAATTAATCATGTAATACACTTTAGGTTAATTGAATGTGAAATTGGATTTTTGTATTTAATTAATTGGGCCTTGAAATTGGATTTTGGCTTTTAAAGTTGTCATTGGGCTTGTTGGGCTTTGTTGTACAAAGTTAGGTTTAGGCAAATTGGATTGGATCCAATTGGGCCCAAAACCGCTTCCATAAAGCCCAAATGCGATTTAATGAACCTTTAAAGTTTAATTGGGCCTAATGGGCCAAGATTGATTTATGGGCTTATGGGGTAAATCCCGGATTGGATTTTGGTTATTCGGTTTGACCCGAGTTGACCAAAAGTCCACGCCTTAAGAAATCAATTAAAAGCCCATTGGACTTTAATTGAATTGACGTTGGACGTTAATCGGTCTTTGAGACGCGTTGCGATTAAATTGGAATTTAAGTCGTAAAAGGTTTATTATTAAAGTGTAATATTTAATTTGGAATTAAATAACGAATTAGAATTGAATGCATATTAAATTGGATTTAATGACGTAGTTTAATTTAATTCGAGAATTCGTACTTTGAGTACTTATTCGCAAAACGAGTTTGACTCGATCAAAATCAAATCGTTGTTTGAACATTGGATGATCACTAATTATCAGATTAATTAATTTGATTAGATTGATTGATAACATGCTTGTGTGAATACTTTTGGTTGTGATGAATGAATAGTGTATATCGGATGGATATTAGTCGGGTGGGGGCAATTTTGGAAATTGTTGTAATAAATTCGATTTATTAAATTGGACCTGCGTGTCCAGCCTTATCACCTCTTTTCTATTTGTATTCTCTTCTCATCTATTCCCCTCAATATATGAGGTTTCTTTAGAAGTGTAGTGTAACGGGTAGAAGTAATACAAGTGCTAGTTATGAGAGAGATTTGATCTAGGATCAATGTGTTAAGTATCCATCCGCATATCATTATTGTTTATTTTCATATGCGCTTTATTATGTATTTAGAATGCATGTTTAAGGGTGTATGATGATGAGACCTTAACAAAGATAATAAATTGGTAGCCAATTTGCACGCGAAAAACCCTCATCAAATATCATGCGTTTTTCCTTCCATTGAGTGATTCATACTCAAGATCCGAGATTGGCATTGGGTTGTTGGCCAAAGTCAAGCCCTTTGTCCGTCGAAGATGTGTTTGAATCACGAGAGTTTTGTTCTATATTGGTGTCTTGTCCAAGTTGTGGTTTGTTGGCCAAAGTCAAGACCACTTCTTGTCCATCGACATTGATTACGAAGCTTTCCATGGTCAATGGGTCGCGCTTGACTGGGATCATTAAGCTTGTTGTGCCAAAGCCAAGGCTTAGTTGATTCAGAGGAAAAAGGTTAGGCAATACATTGGATGTATTGGCATATATAAGATATATGTTAAGGATTTGGATATCCGCCTACTGGATCTAGGAATTGGATTGGATCCAATTGATCTTAGAGATCTACCTAGTTAAATATCATACAATTTGTTGGCCAAAGTCAAGATTGTGTGTTATTTAACGGGATCCTAGCCCACTAGGAAACGCGGTTTCCGAGTACTCGACAGAGGGTTAGAGGCTCGCCGAAAAATAGTGGGAGGCAAGAATTGAATTTGCAATACTCGTTCAATTACTTGCCATACGCGCTCAATCAAATATCACTCGTCGTTATGATTTAAATATCAGTTAGACTAATATTTAAATTGTTGTTTTATTAAATAGTTGGACTATATATTCAAACTATTCAATTATAGTTGATTTTATAATTGGATTATAGTAATCAATATAATTGATTTTAAACTATTGAATTATAGTTGATTAAATAGTTAGACTATTGTAATCATTATAATTAATACCTTAATTATTGATTAAATAGTTGGACTATTAAAATCAAATATATTGAAAGATTGGACATTTAAAACATAATCTTGGATTAAAATGTTTAAATGGTTTAATTTTCAAATTGGGAATAATTTCAGGATGTCCTGGAAATAAATAATAAGTTACTTTATTTGATAAAATAACTTGTTAAGCCTAAGCCCAGAATTAAGCAAATAGTAGAGCATAATCTTTGGAAGATTTATGTGATGATGACTTTAGTGCTTAATTCAATATACTTGTAATAAATCTATGTTTAGATTTAAGAAGTATTATATTTGCAATTAATAATTCTTGGAGAATTAATGACTAATCTCAAGGAGATAAAAGTCAAACTTTGCAATTAGAAAAGTAGCGCAAGGCGCACTTTACGTCAATATTCTAGAAATCCAAGGCTTGGCCAAAGACTTCTGAAATATTGAAAAAGGGTAAAGGCAAAATCATTATGATCTTCTGGGAAGATAAAGAACATATCCCAAAATGACTGTCGTTTGGATATGGCAGACATGAAGGAATTAAAGAAAGAGCAAGGCTCTGACTTTAATATATTCGTCATTATTATGTTCACTACTAGTATTGAAAATTGGATTTTAAATACTTAGTGTGGTACATAAAATATATGTATTGATGTTCAGAATCTGCTGTGAGCAGGATACTGACTTCAAGCTGAGGTTAATCTGCGAATCGGAAACGGGACGAAAGTCGCTGTTTCGACCATAGATACATAAATTTAGGAACTACCTTCGGGTATGTACTTAAATTAGGAAACTGTTATAATGTAACTAGTTAGACTAGAAACATTATCTATATATCAGTGTTTAATCCATTATGGATAAACCTTTATATTCTAGAACACTAAAGTGTTTCATTATATAAAGATGACATTGAGATAAACACATTAGATGTGAATAACAGTATTTATATTTTGAATATAAATAAAATCTCGAACATATATATGACAAACTAATAGCTCATACTGATCTGATCAGATGAAACTTAAATGTGGCATTGTTGTCTAGGACACAATAAACAAGACTCGTATATCCACACTTTTGAAGAGTGGGTACTAGGACTGATTTGATTATTCAAATAAAGTCTACGAATCTAGTTCTTTAGGTAAAGTACCTAAAATACTATTTACTTGGTAATAGTGATAAATGCCATCGATCTGTAAGCCCTATTCATAGTGAAGTTAGTGGGCCCATATCTAGCTAGGCTAGATGTGGATATGAATATTTCGTGACCTATACGGATGTGGCATCACGTTATGGTTATGTGTTACTTTTGAAGAACACAAATCAGAAACTTTTAAAGTTTCAACACGAAGTAGACAAACAGATCGGCTAAAGTATTAAAACATCACGTGTGACATGATGAAAATACTTAAGCAATAAGTTTCACAAATACTTGAAAGAGTATAATATTCTTTCAAATGAGGACTCCTCCCGAGACACGTCAGTTTGACGGTGTGTCCGTACGGAGAAACCGAATTTTGTTGGACATGATAAGGTTTATCATGAGTCGCTCTGAGCTACCATTTCCTTCAACGGATATGCATTAACAGTGCAAAACTTATTTAGAATAAGGTTCCATGAAAATCAATATGACAGAATTCATATTGGATATCAACGGGAAAGAAACTGGGTTTCGCATTCCTGTAGATTTGGGTATGCTGGGCATATGTTTGGATGATACCAAACTAAAACCTAAATCGGATAAGTGCCAAATGTAGGTTATCCTAGAGAAAACCATAAGTATAGTACTTATACAACTCACTAGAGAACAATTGTAATTGTTGCTCACCATGCGGTCTTCCTTAGAGGAATACCGATATGCAGTGGTAAGTGGGAGGACAGTAAAACTCGATGAAAATCGGAGTAATACTGTTCAAGGCATGAAGTCCTTAATGGAACACAAACTGTTCATCAAGGATGAACATATACCATTAATCTTCGTATACACAAGAACCGCGTAGATCGGAGAAAGTCAGAAAACAACCTAGGGTATGGGTTTCTGATATCACCTCATAAAGATGTCAATCTTATTGAGGAAGACCCAACTACGTATGAGGAAGTGATACAAGGTATCGACTCCCTTTCATGGCAAAGTGCCATGAGTCCGAAATGGATTCCATGTAAAACAACTATGTTAAATAAGGCATTGTGCCTATAGGTACTGTATAAGTCTTTAAGGAAAACATACATAGAAGGCAACATACCAACGTACAAAGCTAGGCTTGTAGCAGAAAGGTATCGTTATCAACATTGTGGTGATTACGGTTCAACCTTTTACCTGTTGCCACGGTAAATCCATTTGGATAATGCTTGCTGTAGCTACACGTTTCATTTATGAAATGTATCAGTTAAAGGTCAAAATCGCTATCCTTAAAAGGAAACCTTTTGGAGGATGTTTATAACATCCTGACGATTTTGTCGTACTAAAACCAGCAAACTAGGTTTGCGTGTTGTTCGATCCATGTATGGATTGAAGCAAGCATAAAGTTCTTGGAACTATTGTTTTGATGTAATCATGATAATCAATGATTTGATTCAAAACAGAATGATTCTTGTGTATATGAGAGGGTTAGTGGGAGCGCACAGACAGTGGCTGTCCTTATAATAATGATAATGTAATATATATTCATTTCTTGGAAATGATATTCCCATAAAATAATCGGTGAAAGCTTGGCTTTCAAGAGAAAATTCTCCGTAGAATTCTCGGGAGAAACAACCTTTATTCTGGGAATAAAGATCTACTAGGATAGATTTAAGTTGTTAAAACTCTCTGGGAAATTGTACATTAAAATGTACGCGACCTGGTGTCTCATACGCTTTGAGCATATGGATTCACAATCAGGCCAATCCAAGTGATAGTCACTTGATTGATGTTAAGAACATCCGTTAGAATCTTAGAGATCTAAGGATGCTGTCTTAATCTGTGGAGAAGGAGAACTTGAAGTGACTGGGATCACTACTGCAAGTTTCCAAACCGATAAAACGACTAAAAGTCGCAAACGGTACTATACAGTTTGAATAACGGTACAGTGAGCTGGAAATCTTCCAAGCAAGATACTGTTACCGAATAAATAACAAATGCGGATTATTGCTGCAGCTGAGGCAGCAATAGAAGCCATCTGGGTCAATAAATAAATCTAATTGGATTAGATATAGTTCTGTTAGCGGCTGAGCTGGGCGTCAGCACAGGCTAAAGAATTAATGGTCTCATCAACGATCCAGATACATACTTCGACTATTCATCTGATTCGTTCGGATCATACATCGTGGCGATGTGATGATCGTATAAATCGCATCAGACGATAATTATGCAAATCCGCTGACGAAAGCTTTTCTCAGCAATTTGAGCCAACCGTACATAGTTCGGGTGTTAGGCACTCGAGTGACTGGCTAAAGGCCAAGTGGGAGATTGTTGGACAGTTATGACCCATAGCGTCACTATTTGTACAGATCATAGTGTTGTTGTACAAATTAACTATGTAACAAAGGAGATTGCACTCCTATCATTTGTGATTAGATCACCTTAGATATATAAATGATGGAGGTCCTTATGATTTGTTCCTAGATTGAGAATGATATGAGACAGTATCAATCAACGAAGGATAAATCATTAAACATCCCTAGTCAGAGCATTGTCGAGATTGGACATCGATAGATGCGTAAAAGACTAGTATTACACTTGTGCGTGTTATGTGAGACATAACGGCATAGTTCTCGTATATCTGGGTATAGGATACTCAGGCAAGTGTAATAGGAGGTTGTGTTTCACCGATGGTACGGGAAACAGCTTCGCTCTGGATTAGACCACCACAGAATCCCATTGGTAGTATGACCTTGTGTCTATGGGAGTCTGCAATCAGGGTAGGTGTATTTGGTCTTAACCTGAGACTTGCACCGCTAATACTTGCGACAATCAATATACTTTAGTTGAGGTCGTCCAGGGCTTTAACAGGTTCTATGTACGCCGATGCTGGGTATATTGAGAATCGTAGTGTATTGGGTGTGATGTCAAGATGGAAGTGTCACTCCAGTCATATGGAGATGATGGTCACGTAGGATACGGTATTAGTGCTCTTATATGCTGCGCGGCTATCGGGATATTATGACTCGGTCATGTATATCCGATTATAGAGACTAGTTACCAGACATCCGACATGTGCTTCGTACGGGGTAGACACATATCCAGCCCAGGCCTAACACGTGATCATCCGATACTGGATCGAAATACGCAATACTACGTATACTACGCCTGATATAGATCACATATTCCTATAAGGATATTTCCGGAAAAATTGGGTAGGCATGGCGCTTTGCTAGAGGCCAACCTTGTCTTGTAAATCGGTAAAACGTAATACTTGGTACTTACGTGTTCGGATAGTCCGACGACCGAATTTACTGCCAACATATCCGGAGATCTCATGGGTCGCTTCCCAATGATACACCGATGACGTATGACTCGCATTATATATTAATCTGGGATTAATTTGAAGAGAGAGAAAATTAATCTGGGATTAATTACGGAGATATTTTATCTAGGATAAAATATCAATTTAAAGAGAGAGAACGATTAATTTGGAATTAATCGATAAATAATATATTCGATATATTAAACGAAATTGGATTTCGATTAGGAATTAAAATTAGATTTTAATTCGGGCACTTGAATTAATTTAGAATTAATTCTCGAGCGACGTGATTAGTAAATTGGATTTATTAACGAGGCATCGAGAAAATCATTAATTTAGAATTATCGAAACCGAGCTCGGAATGTGTTTGCGAAGTTACGTCGATTTTGAATCACGTGCCACAAGTCGCATCGCAAATCACATCGCAAGTCATAAAAGTCAAAACGCTTTTTGGAAAAGTAACTTTGACTCTTTGACTTTGACCTTTGAGATTTGGAGGGAAAATTTTGGGGGGAAAAGTTTTGACTTTTTGGAAAAGTGAAATGCTTTTCCTTTTCACCTTTTACCAAGGGTAAAATGATTTAATAAACATTATTACATTTGTTTTATTTCTTTTTGGAAAGAAAATAAATGGTAAAACATTTTAGTAATTTTGGAAATTATATAAATGAAATGTTTTACACATTTTCCCTTAACCTAAACAACTCTCCTCTCTCCCATCTCCTTATCTCTTCTTTCACACCCCATGGAGGCATGTGGTTCACTGTTTTTTCTGTCAAAAACATGAGTGAGGGAAGCCCTTATTGTGGATTTGTGGCAATCCAAGTGCTAGCACACTTCTAAGAGGCATACGAAGGTGTTAGGGAAACCCAACGAGCCGGGAATCAAACGACGAAGATTCGAAGCTCAAAATGGTGACTCAAAACTGAAACAGTGGGCAGAAAAATCTGCACTGTTTGGGCGCACCTTGAGGGCTTAAAAATGGTTTTGTTGTCTTCAAATCGTCTCAACCGATCAATGTAAGTATTCCGCAACTTCTTTGATATGTATTTCACACATCTTCATGCTTGTTTGATGATCTTGGGACCTAGAATAAAACCAACAGCCAACTCGGCTTCCATTTAGTAAGGCGGTTCTGAAGCCTCTGGGGCTTGGCACCTCGGATAGAAGGCTCAAGAGGAGTCCTGTTCTTAGCCGCAAATAGGTCACCTTCCAAGAAAAAGTAGAAATTTCAGAAATCAGATTAAAGTAAAAATTCAAACAGGAATGAAAAGGACGGTTACTTGCTATCTATGACACAAAACCGTAACCAATCCTCAGGGAGAGAGATCTTCGTATCTCGGAATCTTCACCGGAGGAACCGCTTCAGCCAGTTCATTGATTGTCGGCACCAGGTGAGAAGTGGCCCCTGATGTCCTGACTAAGGTCCTCGGCCCCAGAATCACGGCGCCTTTTATTTTTAGAATGCCCTCGCCGTCTTCTTTTCTTTCCGAGCCGGTTGCTTTTTGCTCAGGGTCTGTTCCTCTTCTATCTCCCGAACCAGCTCAGTTTCCTCTACCCCGATCAGGTGTCTATTTTTTCTAGTAGGTTTTAGGGGGCTGGCAGGTCGGGTAGTGACCGTTGGCGATGCCCTGGTTGGGGAAGATAAGATTTGAGCAGTCGACGGGGCTGCTCTTCAATGAGCTTTTTGGCCTCGGCAGCTGCTGGCCGTTTCCGAGAGGACCCGGCCCCAGCATGGCCAGTTTTCTTTACTGCACCAGTCAATTGCTCAAGTTATTTCGACCTCTTCGACATTCCTGCAAAAGGCAAAGGCAAAAAAGGTGGTCAATCCGGAATCTGAACAAATTCAAATCATCATCAGACCAAACAAACAAGGGGTTAGGTTAGAAGGTTAGTAAGGCCTACCTATCCGCCCCGGGACCTTCGGAGGAACGATCCGAATGAGGCCCGACTCGACAAAGGCCGCATCATTAACCAATTTCTTCCAATGGTCGGCATATCACCGAGCCCAACGTACCCACACCCGGACCTGATGGGAGACCTTCGGAGCGTCCCTCCAACAAGCTGGGAAGAGTCAGAGAAGTTAGAATCCTATCATAAAATCAAGAGTAGGAACACTAAGGGTTAGATTTCTAACCTCCCGCTCTGAAGATATCCGGGACTGAAATCTCCTCTTCGTGGGATCTCAGACCCCTCCCCAATCTCCTGTGGCCCAGAACCATAAATCTTTGAAGTTTTTGTTGGAGTCGGGGAGCTTGCCGACAACGTTTGAAGAATCGGCATAAGTAGAAAGGTAGTACCAACCATGGTGCGTTCTTGGGTTGGCCTTCAATCGATACAACATTTTCACTTCTTCAAGAGAAGGTTCGCCAAGTCCCGCCCGATGCCCAAATCACAAGCACACGCCCGGACAAGATCCTCCAACTATTCAAGCTTAATTGACAAGGGGCGATCTCCATCTCGGCCAACATCCAGGCGAAATAACGTTGAAATGGCAGCCGGAGTCCACACTCAAAGAAAGCCGGGAGAATAGCCACTGAACCCTCATCGGGTTGACTAGCACGATCCAATGGGCCAGGGACTTCAAGGGCAATATCTATCGGAATTTCATATCGCTGCCGGAGCAACTCTAGGTCGTCTTCAGTTATCTTGGAAGGCCGATCCATGTCTAAAGCCGAGTAGTTGAATTCACCGGGCTTTGGGTCCTTTCGTGGAATTCTGTGATGGTAAGTATCTTTTTCAACTTCAGAAGGGGTGGGGGTAGTGTCGAGGTCCTCTATGCTGGTTGCGTCGGCCGAGCCCGAGGAGAGCTCACGGCAGGGCGTCGAAGGTTCAGCAGGGTTGCCGAGGAAGATTCATTGTCAGACATCCCTGACATCCGGGAAATAAAAAATGGAGGGAGGTCAGTCTATAGCTAAATTCTAAAACGGCCGGGGATTCCACAGTTACCATGAGATTACGAGAAAACTAAGTCTGTGGGTTCTAAACGCCCTAACAACATCCATCAAGCCATAAATCTCTCCCTAACAACATCGAGCAAAACACAGAACCCAGAACAAACTGAAGTATCCCTAATTTATTACCCATCATCCCAAAAAACCAGACATGCTCCACACAAAAAAAAAAAGAGAAATAAAAGAGAAAGCAAACAGTAAGCATAAAACAAGGAGGTCGTTCAAAAGACTTACTTGATTCTTTTTTAAGGTTGGAGAAATGCTTTGGAAAGCTTCGTTTGCACTAATCGGACGGGTCACGGTTGAAGAGAAGAGAGGTTTTTCTTTTCGGTTGATAAAATTTTGCCAAGAGGACGCAAGGTGATTGCTTCGTCTTCTTGAAATCACATCGGAGCCTTTGTGACCGTTAGATCATGAAAGAGCCCCGGATGTGCGCCATGTGTCGACTTCGGAAGCAATTCGACAGAATTAAATGAACGGTTGAGATCAGATGTATTTTGGTATCGGCAAAGAACGGTCGATTTTGTTTGCTTTTGGCGGGAAGCCGACTGATGATTGACAAGTGTCAAGCTCGGAGTAAACCCTAAAGATGATTTGATGGGCATTTAAGTGGATGTGACCTTTACGCGTCTCGAGCGAGTCTCCAGAAGATCGGTAAAAGGATTTTGTTTTGGCAGGAAAAGAAGTCAGACCGAGCATCTTGATTGTACCGAAGACATGGTGGTGACAGGTCAATAAACTTCTCTCTCACAAAGGTCAACCATCACTCTGTCAGGAGAACTACTCTTTTTATGTAGTTCCCGACACCAACTTGTATACTCGTTGGAACCGAGAACTAGGGGACAGATGTTGGCGGTATTTTCAGGTCCTATGATATTTAAGCAATATAGCAGGGGTAAAAAGGTAATTCCCTTCTTAATCAAGATCATTAAAACTGATCCGACCACTAAACGCCAACAGTAAGGGACCAGACACTTTATGATCGGTAACCGACCACTAGGTTCGGATGACCGGACATTAACAGATCAATAGCAGTATTCTCAGTTCAAAGGGCCATTGAGACCGACCTCATGAAGACCGAGCATATGACGAGATAGGCTTCAGAAGATAAGACATCCTATTTTTACGGATGAGATGATAAGTTATCCTACTTTCATGGGGTAAGTTGATAAGTCAGTGTCCTAATAGGATAAAGGAAGTAAAAGTAGTTTCGACTAAGAATCCTTATGAGATAAGGAAAGCTGTTTCTCTGCTATTATAAATACTAGGGGAAAGCATGCTTGTAAGGAGAGTTAAGGAGAGAACAATAGAGAATTAGATTTGTAAACGCAGAGTTGTTCGATCAAGTGTATGTCAGTAATAAAATACCACTCGTTCCGTGCCCTTGGATGTAGGTTGGATTTAATCCGCCGAACCACGTTAAATCTTTTTGTAGATTGGTGTGTTTATTTATTTTCTGCCAAATTTACTTTGGTTTCCCATAAACTAAACAAATTCACAGTTGCAGGAGAATTACCTCGGGAGTAAAAAAAATCTACTTGCCTCCGAGACCAAAATCACCCCTCAACAAATACTATCATTAATATACCCATTTGGTGGAATATGAAAACACTATGGTTAATACTTTAGCAAGGCTCCATCAAACGCACCTACGGTATCCAAATAAATAACTGAGACCATTTATTATCACCAAAGATGCGTTAGAAGACGTTTTGAGGACACGTACACATACGACTCATGTAACAGTCATTGGCCGGAATAATGATCATATTCCCACGCGGTTATGATACGCGTGCGGAACACTGTTCATATACTGCAACCTCAAATTAAAGGCGCGTGTTTGACAACGACGTATTTAAAGATGATCGCTATGTAGTGGATTGGAATGCAACTTGGCTTCTCTTGATTGGGCTATAAACGCCGAATTTTGAGGATTTTATCATCATTATTATCTATTAGATAGAATAGATCCACCAGCACCATAATGGAATTTATTTTTCATTTCTATTGGTTAATTAAAAGTAATGAAATATTACCCACAATAATTTATTTTCACATTAAAAAATTTACAACGTGAAAATCTACGCTGACGACAACCTAACCCTTAGCAAGGCCTCGATAATTCCTCAACCCAAGAGAATTCAAAATTAATATTTTGGGTCAATTTAGAAATTCTCAATTTTTAAAAAATTTGGACTAATTAATTATAGTAAAATATTATTTGAGCGATAAGAGAGATTCTTGATAATCAATATAAGAAATAATAAGAATTGAAGTAATTATGAGTTTAATTTTTTTTTTTTTTTTGGAAATTAAGGTTTAAAAATTGATTTTATAAAATTAAGATTAAGTTTAAGGTTAGGGTATAAAATTCAAGACAATTAGGGTTAGAATTCCAAAATCTGAGGCGATCAACGGCAGCTTTTGATGGCCGAAATAGATAGAAAACACAACTTCATTAGAAATTTTAGGACACTGGTGAAAATCACAGATAAAAAGCACCCCAAGTCTCGACTTCATTAGGAATTCACAGCTTATTGTTTAGTTGCATGCATCAAGGGATTCTCGACAAGTCCTTTGCCATGTCGGGAATTCACGACGAAACAAATTCAATACAAAATAAAGGTAGAACTCTGGCCACCTTTACCATCATAACATCCCTGCAAGTGAGAAGAACCGTTAAGAAAACATATAGACTCATTGACACTATTGTTTTGAGAAAAGCATAGGCCGATTTCAAGGGCCGATTTCGGATTGAGATTTAATCCCCAGTTAGGCACAGTAATTCGAAGTAGGAATAAAACACAAGTAACGGGATGCTCGAATGCCGATAAAATGATACTGTATA